>JAVTVY010021018.1:0-81362 GCA_036873755.1 Hanleya hanleyi
AGATAATTTAACTAACCCATTAATCGACTCCTCGTCAGATGCAATGACAGTGGTGTCATCAGCAAAGGCAGAAATTTTTGCTTCCTTAGAGCATCCTGGCAGTTTTATGCCTTTAATACCTTTACAAGCTCTAACTGCAGCAACAAATGGCTCCAGAGTCATCACATACAATAATGGCGAGATCGCACAGCCTTGTCTTACCCCTCTGGATAACTCGAATGATTCAGTTAAATAACCATTTACAATAACTTTACTAGATATTCCACAATATAACATACTGACCCACTTACAAAATTCTGGGCCAAATCCATATTTTTTCAAACATTCAAACATAAATTCCTAATCAACACGATCAAAGGCCTTCTCTTGATCCAAATTGATAAAATAGGCATTCAAATCATTCTGAGATACATAATCGTACGTATTGCGCAATAAATGCAAATTATCAAAAATGTTACAAAACTGATTCATTAAAACAATTATTAACAACATTTACAAAGGTTTCTCCAATAAGGTACCAAAACTGAAGATAAAATTCCGCAGGTAATCCATCCTCACCTGGGGACTTATAATGCTGCATGCCTTTCAGAGCCTCATAGCATTCGTCAACGGTTAATTCCCCTTCACAACACTCACTAAGCTCTTCAGCTAGTGAAGGTAACTTCTCTAAAAATTCCTGCTGCATATCTTTGTCAGTTTCTTCCGCCGTATATAATTCTTCATAAAAACATTTAATACATTCAGATATCGAACCTTGATCATTATGAACATTGGTAGCATTATGCCTACAAGACAAACATTTGATGAGTTTCTTTTTACCCCGATATTTCTCTTTCCGCAAGAAATACCTAGTCGGCTTCTCAGATTGTTCTAAATTTACAGCTTTTGATCTGATCTTTGCGCCCCAGAAATTCTCTTTCTGAATAGCATTAATGGACGATTTCAAAGCATTGATTTTTTCTTTATTGATGACAGGATTTGATTGCAATACCTGTAATTCTAACTGTAAGTCATGTAACTTTTGCCTCTTCAACT
This sequence comes from Hanleya hanleyi, assembly GCA_036873755.1. NCBI lineage: Eukaryota > Metazoa > Mollusca > Polyplacophora > Lepidopleurida > Hanleyidae > Hanleya > Hanleya hanleyi. The sequence continues at coordinate 1,036 of JAVTVY010021018.1, forward strand.
TTGCTTTTTCGCACGATATACTTCTAATTACTTGTTTGACCTTTAACTTGAAACAGTCCCATTTATCGGACAACTGCATTACATCATTATCAAAAATAGCTTTGTACACATCCTCAACATTACTTCTAACATCAGGATCAGATAAATTGGACACATTACATTTCCAATATCCTGGTCCCATTGTAACAACGTCGTCAAATGTTATATCTATGTAATTACAAGAATGGTCGGAAAATGAGACATGGATGACATCAGACGCTTCCACCCCACTTTCCAAAATCTTACTAATGTAGAAACGATCAAGTCTACAAGCAATGTTTCCACGGGACCAAGTATAAACTTTCTTCACATGGTGCTGAACACGAAGTATATCACATAATTCATGTGTGTATTTTATAGTTGTAATTTCAGCCTTCCCATCTGAGCCCTTCTGACAATTCCCCCCGTTTTGTCTAGATCGGGGTTCTCAACAAAGTTAAAGTCCCCGCCAAGCACTATAGGTTCACTGCCAGCCAAAATATTGTCAAGATCTTTAATAAATGATTTTCGCTCAGTAGCATTATTCGGACAGTATACACAAACAAATTTCATATCTATGTCACAGATATTAGCTGATACTACGATATATCTACCATATGGACACCTTTTAACAGAATTAATCTTACAAGGTACAGAATATCTAATAATAATTCCCACTCCACAACTCATATTCGTACCAAAGGCCCATTTGCAATCTCCGGGAATGTTCATTTTATTGTCACTATTGTTAACAAAGTGCGTCTCCTGTAAAAATAGAATGTCGATGTCATGCTGGAATACGAAATCGCGCACTTGTCCCTGTTTGTCTTTATCAAGTAACCCATTAGTATTCAAGCTAGCAACTCTAAAAACAGTCATTAAGAGAAAGATAAAGAAAGTATGTAGAGTATACATTGTGTTTGATTATATGAACACAGTTCATTTAGCTCTGCCTTTCCCCCGTCTGTTCTTTGTTTTCCTCACAAGTGAAGCCTGCTTGCGGTAGTCCAACAATGAATTGTCCACTGCGCCAGGAGTGGGGGTCATTGTTTTTTCAAAGTCACTCATTGTTTCATGCTGGCTTGTTGAGTCTATTTCCCCGTCAGACTGACTCGACTGCATGGGAACAATTTCTGTATGAGGGTCCACACACATGACCCCCTCACAAACATTATTGTCTCCAATCACTTCTTTGGTTGGTACTTGATCATCTCGATGTTCGGAAATTTTTTGCCGCTTCAAATCGCTGCATGTCTCGGCTGGACTCTCCACAATGTGATTTTCAGCGACAACCACAATTTCATTTACACCGACATCATCTGGTTGAAGCGAATCACCTACATCTTCATCTTCATACATCTCGTCCTCATCGCTGCGCACTTCATTTCCATCCGAATCAAATTCTCTCCGTTCCATACATACACTACTTTCGCTGTCATCGTTATTCTCCACATCAATGTCCCCGTCCACGTCCACGTTTGGGAGTGGACCAGGTACATTCAAGTTGTTAGTATCTCGTCCGCTCCAGCCTTTAACACGGGAAGCATACGAAAAAGATCGGGACGAGCACTCGGTAATGTTATGTTGGCAAGAACCGCACATTTTACAGTTTTCAGGACAGTTTTATTTCAGTGTGGGGGTCTCCATGGGGTGAAAATCCATCACAGTTCACGCACCATTTCGCACAACATTCGTAAGACGTATGTTGCGCTTGTCCACATTTCTTGCACTCAGATACCTGGCCCGGATATGTGAACATAACCAGGTCTTCATCGAACTTAATAAAATTGGGGACATAGCGTTCTTTCTTGCATCGAAATCGATATATACGTATTCCAGTACGAACGTTTGGTAGGCCGGCCCCAATCAGCAAAGGCTTTTTAACCCCCAAACACTCACCGTATGGTTTCAGTGCGGATTTGATCATCTCGTCTTCCATCTCGTCCGGGGCCCAATGAACAGTAACATTCATGTACACAGAACTTGCAGCGGTAACATTCCAAACAGAGTCTCCTAGTTGAAATTCCGATTTCAATAACAGAGAGTTGTGCGCCCCCTCTGAATTCACCCGCAAATAGAAACACTTCTTATAATAGTTTTTCTGAAAACATACCAGGTCGTTCTTGATATCGATCACTGTTGACAGAAAAGGTACAAATTCTCGCTGCATCGTCTTGGAAAACACGCCGTTGTCATTTGCTGTGAACACCACAGACAGCGTACGGGTCGGCTTAAAGGTCAACCCAAACGCTCTGAGGTCAAAAATATAAAAAAATAGTCCTTTCGATTCTGAAAATAATGATATTTTTTTCATAATTTTGTGCAGTCTGGTTGGCGAGATATTGCCGTTTGAAAGGTGAAAATCGCTCTCCTGTCAATTCCAGCTGTGACGTCACGGAGGGAAGCCGTCTTGTATTCTCTATGTTAAAGCCGTATACCACAGTCGTAAGTAGCTGCTGATTTCTGGAGATTTTCGGAGTATCGGGGCATGATTTGTTAAATATGCCGCGACGTTGTGTAGTGGGAGGTTGCAGTTTTACTACAGATGACGGTGTTAGTATTCATTTGTGGCCTAAAGACGAGAAAATCGCTGCAAATTGGACGAAATTTGTACGCAACACGAGAGTGTGGAAAGAGGGCCCGAGCCAGTACTCGTATAATTTGCTCGGCACATTTTGACAGAAATTAGACATCATTCGAGGACATCTACAGCGTAGCAGTTGAATTCGGGTACAAACCAAAACTAAAGAGAACAGCTATTCCAACCATCAAACCTAAGAACAATCAGAATGTGACGGCAAAGAAATCGGACAAGGAGAATCTATCACGGACATCGGCTGAACGAACCTAGCCTGCAAGCGAGGCCTCGGGCAGGGGGACGGCTGTACATGCCCTGCTCGCTCTCGCGTGGCATTTGTTGCTTGAGCACCTATAGGTTAGACTGGATGAGTCTCTGTTTCATATTATTTAATAATACTAAAATGATCTTTCATAAATATATATACGTTTGATAAGTAAATAAATAAAAAACACCAATTGGAGTGAATGGCCGTAGATACAGAAGTGATAATAATACTTTCATAATCCCTTGACATTTGAGATTGTGGGAATATCATTCGATTTTGAGGTAATTTGTCGAAAATTGAGCAAATGTGAATGCCGATCCACTCAACACGGCTTACTTTTCGCCATGAATGTCCAAAGTTTTTTTTATCAAATTATATAATCCTGAAATTGGTATTTCATGGGGATTATGGGAAAACAAACAAAATTCAAATCGGACGTATATCAGTAGAGTTATCAACAGTTTACTGTCCATACTGCCGAATCCCGGAGTTTATTCCTTCGAAAAGGCTGCCTCGGTCAGTAACAACAATAACAACACAGATGTGCTCGTCCTTTACATCACAGAATCGTTCTACATTCAATACAGTTTGAAATATATGGACATTTGGTCTTATAGATGACGATAATAAGGTTTCCAGTCAAGTTGCATACCAATCTGTATTCAACAAACGACCTCTCCGAATCCTGTCGTCGTCGAGTTCCACGTTGTCAGAGTGGTTGTCACTGTCAGAATCGGAGCCGTACGGCTCAAATTGATAGGGCTGAATTCCGCCGTTGGTCTGCAAACAACTGTTAATTTGCCCGTCATCATCCTCCTCTATGTCTATTTCATCTTCTTGGCGAAAAATATATGCATCTAAGCAGCTGATATCGCTCGAATCGACATCTAAACCGGAGCTCTGACTGCACTCGCTTTCCATGTTATCCGCTGTTTTTTCTCAGGCAACTTCCCTGCGTGACGTCATCAACCCAGCTGTGAAAGTGTGAAAAAGCCCACTTTGCTCCCATATTACGTGTGTTTCTGATCAGATTAGAATTTTTTCAATATTTTTTTCATACAAAGTGAAGTATGAACTATGATTTTTAAGGATTTTTAGACCAAAAAAAAATCCGTTTGGGTTGACCTTTAAGGATCATCAGGATCTGTGACATTTTTGAAATTTTTTGCCAAATCGAAATTTCTAAAAACGACCCTAATCATTATAATGACCAAATTTTATGACACAATGATACCATGAGACATGATATGACAAAAAACGTTTTTTTATTTTTTTTAAAAAAAAATTCAACACCTTTGTGAAGGAAAAATGTAATGAAATGACAAAGAATTTCGTAAAGCGACTTTTAGGAAATAAATACAATAACAGGCCAGGAAAACGATAAATAAAATGACTCAACTAAGTTTTGGAGGTCCTACGAGCGAAATTATCCATTTCGCCTGAAGCACGTGGCCGTACTGTCCATTCTCGACTCTGCATGTCATCACAAATGGCCCCTGAAATCTCACCATTTTGCTCCCGACGTGACAACGAAATAAAGATAATTCTATACAAAATAAACTACAGCAGATATCAATTTCAAATTTTCCACAAATACACAGTAAGATACGTACTTTTCAGCCCATCTGTTTAAATAGAGATCGAATTTAGCGCTTTCATCCCAGACACTCCGATATGTCTCAAACCATGCCTTCTTTTCCAAACAAGGTGACCCATCACATCTCAATAATATTCATACGCCCATATAGGCATGTGCGAATTATCGTCAATATCATGTATGAACATCAAAGAAGCATAATAATTGAGCGAAATATGGTGATATTTAGCATCCAACATATTCATTTCGACAGTTTCGAAAGAAGACAACAGTTTCTGTAAACCTCTCTAGAGATCTACTTTCGAACAGCCATACTCTAATCACTGCTAATATCCTGCCCTCCTGCTTCACGTGAAATCGCGCGAGATATGAAGGTGTGCTGAAACTGAAAGAAAACAGAGGATCCGTCTAATTTACATCAAATTTAGACAACAAAGATGGTATTATAGTAAATTTTGGTGAGTAGCCCTCATATCTGAATAGTTCGGCATTCCGATCGCATGGCCTGAAAGTGTTTGTCAATGAAAATGGGTCAGCGTAAACGTCTGTACATGAATGAGATTAACCCTCACGGCCATGTGCCAACAACAACAACAACACGTAACAACAACGACGTGTTGAATGACTGTCTTTTCAGACGGACTTTGATTGACAGGTGTTCAGTTTTTTGTGAAGGGTTAATGCATCGAGGCCGGAAAAAGTCCACCTGAGCAGGAAGAAATGTGAATCGCCATTTTCCCGAACAATTCAGTTTGCTTGACCACGTGTAGCATTCTATTTTCCAGCAACTTCAACTAGGTCATTCTTGTTTGACCTCAACGGAGAGATGATTCAACTTTATTCGTGAGTTAAATAGTAACCACATTTCTTCAATTTCCAAATTTTACTGCAAAAAAACCACTACATTTTTGATCAATTTTGTTCCACAAAGTCATTATTTTCGAATTAGTTTAAAGAAATAGCCACATTTTCTTGTGTTTAATTGTGTTTCCTATCTTTCTGGGATGAAATAATGCGCTCTTGATCACAAGCCCCCGTGGGCTAGACTCTGTCCACTGAAACTCTCAGCTCAACCAGTAATCTCTCAAATCAAGATCAAGTCCAGAGTGGCGATAATATAGTGTTGTTGTTGTAAGATCGGAGCAAACAGACATACGTCTTCACACTCTGAGATCCAATCTCAACCCTTTTCCTTGTCATTAATGAAAGGAAATGAAACTCTCCGTTGAGTAGCCATCTGACACAAATGCGCACCTATAATAAAACGAACCCTATTTCATGTTTGGAAACTAAGGATCGGAACAGGTTTCGCGGAAAATGTTATCGGTTGAATTTGGAATTCCACAAATCAATGCACCTCCGACGGGACTCGAACCCGCAATCCCCGACTTAGGAGGCCGATGCCTTATCCATTAGGCCACGGAGGCTTGAGATCGAAATATTTCAATTACGCATAAATTACAAGAGCTACAGAAAATTGCAATTCTCCACTGAAGCGTGTAACAATAAACGCAAAAAGCAGTTGGCCACTGCAATTCACTTTTGAAGGGTGTCACAATTAACGCAAAAACAATTGGTCAATGATGTTTTCCATGTCTAAAAGGTGTCACGCGCTGCAGAAAATTGCAATTCTCCAAGTTGAAGCGTGTAACAATAGGCGCAAAAAAAAAGAGAGAGCTAGAGAGAGAGAATTAGGGTTTAATGTCGCGTTCAGCAATATTTCAGCTATATAGCGACGACCAACCAAATAAACCTTTAAGTATTCAAGTTAATAACTCAGTAAGCTAATGCATTAAAACATGTAAATACATTAAAATTTAAACCTATCTCTTTCAAATAATCTAAAATACAATCTTCTTTTACTCGACTAAATAGATCTTCCAAAGTAGCTGCTCGATTAAAGGTATCTCTTACAATCTTAAAATCCATACAGTCGATAAGAATATGTTTCACTGTGAGATCTTCGTGGCATGAAATACACCTTGAGACTGGCTCTTTTTTTTTCAGCAAATGCTCGTGAGTTAACCGTGTATGGCCGATTCTACATCGTCTAATTATGGTGGCTGATATCTGCCATGTCGTATCATCGTACTATCGCCCAATTTTTACTGGCGCGATGGTACGATGGTACGATGCGATGGCACGATGCGATGGTACGATGACACGATGCGATGGTACGATGGCACGATGCGATGGTACGATGGTACGATGCGATGATACGATGGTACGATGCGATGGTACGATGGTACGATGGAAATTCCTCCATCGTACCATCGTACCATCGCATCGTACCATCGTATCATCGTACCATCGTATCATCGTGCCATCGTACCATCGTACCATCGCGCTTCGGAAGAGTTGCTCAAGTCGCTTGATCAAACGAAAGTCATGCGCAAATAAATTATATTGATTGAATTTCAATTGTTTTCATCGTACCATCGTATCATCGTACCATCGTGTCATCGTACCATCGTATCATCGTACCATCGTATCATCGTACCATCGTGCCATCGTACCATCGTATCATCGTACCATCGTACCATCGTGCCATCGTACCATCGTGCCATTGTAATGCTGCCAATTGGACGCAATGAAGACAACTCTGTCAGCTCTGTTGGCCCAATTCCTGGTTATCTCCCCTGATTCGAACATTTCGAAATAGGTACGAATTTCCCTCCAGTTACTTCAATGTGAAAATCTCCGTCCACTGACGTCACGCCCGGCTCAAAGGTCACGCCTCTTGATTAACAGGCCTTCAGATATTGTGAATGCATACCGTGCAGGGGCAGAAGTGTTCATTTGATGGAGATGAATTTGGGGTCAGACCAAAATTTTATATAGTTTCCCAATATGAGTAATTGCAAATCGCTTATTCAAAATGAATAAATAATGTTATCTCATACCTATGATGTCGTACTATCACACTGTCACTCTAATGGCTGAACAAATAGACCAGTATTATGATCATGCATATATCAGTCCGCCCATCATCATCCCATCATAGTTTGCATTAAGCGGCCCGAGGAGAGAAGAACGATCGATCAGGCGCACCAACATTATTTATTTTCGTAATTAATAACTTACACGGTATTTCACTGAAACACCCCCTCCACCAAATATCCCCTCCTCCGAGGTACACCTTCCAACCTCATGCCCCCGATCCCAGCACCACAACCCTCAATTCTGGATGCAAATTATTACATATTTCCTGAAAATAGCGCCAATTAAGGGCAAAACAAAAACACACACAGATCAATGCAAATTAACGTTTGGAAGATAGCATCTCGAATCACAGAAATCATAACAATTATTCTTTACACACGAAGTTCATTTATAAATGAAGTTGCATGTATTGATAACATATGATCACTGCAACAACACAGCTGGATAGGGGAAGACGACCGACTGACAAGAGCTTTAATTTGTTGTCGGGTGACATGCAGGCCTTTACGCTTGACTACACCAAGACTGATCAAATAGTTTAATTGTTTTCATCGTACTGTCGTGTTATGTTTGAATACACAGCGTGATTTCATCGTACCATCGTGCCATCGTATCATCGTACCATCGTGCCATCGTCCCAGCTAGCAGAACGATGTCGGATCAACGTCGGCAATGGTCGGCACTGTCGCCGTCGGAATGCCGACTGTTTGTCAACGTTGGTATTGCGTCGGGAATATCGCCGTCTGTTTGCCAACGTTGTCCCGACATTGGTAAATTGACGAGTATGTATAGTCAGTTTCGCAACGTCGGTATAACGTTGTGGAGTCGACGGTGTCTTTCCGACCCCTATCCGACGTCGTTAAACAGACATTTGTCCAACATTCAGCAGCACCACGTACTACCGACGCAAATGATGTATTATGTATGCGTGACTAAATAATATAGTATAACCCTGATATAAATTGGTAATATACAAACACATTTTGATATGCCAATGAATCTCAAGTGAAAATAATTTATATCGAAGATTGCCTCGTCAGTAGTATATAAAACTGATATCGGGCCGTGTTCTCCCCGGATGTAACTATGACGTCACAACTTCCGATGGTGGCGCCATCTGTACACTCAGGTCATTTGGGGAGGAAACGAGGCGGTGGGGAGGTCACAGAGGTCAAGTGCACTATAGTTCCGGCAACCTTTGACCTCGAATTCTTCCGCGGTGATGCGGTCTGGTGGTAATGCGGTTGCGGGAGAAAGCTTCCGCGGACAGAAAGTAGTCCCATGGGTTGAGGAGACAACTCTAATGTTTGGCCGCCATCTTGAATTTTTGCCTCGTCTCATGTCACGGTAAATTGAGCAACATTACCCTCAAAAAACCCTCACATTACCCTCAAAAAACCCTCTAAGACATATAATAATAATAAAGATACCCTATAGGTGTTGTACGATCTTATTATGACGAGTCTAGGATCAGTGCGACCCCAGGGTCGAGCGTTTATTGTCTGATATGTCTCCGCAAAAAATAAACAAACAAAATGGCGGCGCTTGCTATGGGGATTCCCTTTTGACATCACGACATCGATCGCGCTGCCCTCTGGAGGCAGGGAAGACAACTTCTGACTGGGCGAACCCTCTGTAGGACAAATGCCGGGTCATCTCCCCTGATTCGAACATTTGCGTCTTTACGGGGAATGCCTGTATGATGTATAGGGGTGGTCATTTTGGTCTTGTGGATTTTACTATGGGTTGTGGCTCGTGAAGGGGCATCGGATGGGCTGGGTGTGGGGTTGAAATATCGGCATTCTGCCCATGCGCGTTGGCCCAAGGGTATGGAAATAGACGTTTTGGAGCTAGGGGAGTCCCTAATGGTCCGATTGGGTCGAGTGAGGTATCAAAGTGAAGCATTCGTGAAGGGGCATCAGATGGGCTGGGTGTGGGGTTGAAATATCGGCATTCTGCGCATGCGCGGTGGCCCAAGGGTATGAAAATAGACGTTTTGGAGCTAGGGGAGCCACTAATGGTCCAATGGGCTCGAGTGAGGTATCAAAGCGAAGCATTCGTGAAGGGGCATCTCATGGGCTGGGTGTGGGGTTGAAATATCGGCATTCTGCGCATGCGCGGTGGCCAAAGGGTATGGAAATAGACGTTTTGGAGCTAGGGGAGCCACTAATGGTCCGATTGGGTCGAGTGATGTATCAAAGTGAAGCATTCGTGAAGGGGCATCTGATGGGCTGGGTGTGGGGTTGAAATAGCGGCATTCTGCGCATGCGCGGTGGCCCAAGGGTATGAAAATAGACGTTCTGGCGCTAGGGGAGCTACTAATGGTCCAATGGGGTCGAGTGAGGTATCAAAGTGAAGCATTCATGAAGGGGCATCTGATGGGCTGGGTATGGGGTTGAAATATCGGCATTCTGCGCATGCGCGGTGGCCAAAGTGTATGGAAATAGACGTTTTGGAGCTAGGGGAGCCACTAATGGACCAATGGGGTCGAGTGAGGTATCAAAGTGAAGCATTCGTGAAGGGGCATCTGCCTGGACTAGCGGCTCGGGCGTTGTCACCATTCTGCGCATGCGCAGACAGGGAATTGTGGGAAAAGGGTATGGAAATAGACGTTTTGGGATCTAGGGGAGCTCCTAATGGGCCGATGGAGTTGTATGAGGTATCCATGTGAAGCCTATGTGAGGGGGCATCTGACTGGACTAGTGGCGGGAGCGTTGTCACCATTCTGCGCATGCGCAGGCAGGGAATTGTGGGAAAAGGGTATGGAAATAGACGTTTTGGGATCTAGGGCAGCCCCTAATGGGCCGATGGAGTTGTATGAGGTATCAATGTGAAGCCTATGTGAAGGGGCCTCCAGTCATGGGTGGGTGCATGTAAAATTTTTCCTGAAAAAAGAAAACGGAACACGGACTTTATCGAACATTCTGGGAAAATGCCTATATGGGGTATGGGGGGTATTTAGGTCGCCGGGCTTAAACGGGGCTTGCCTATCAATAGAGTTATCTCCCCAGCCATTTTGGGGCAGTGAAGGAAGGTATTTGGTGTAGAGAGGGACCATCCCTGGTCCGAATGCGTCGTATGAGGTGTCATCTTGTAGCAACGTCCGCCAACGCCAAGCTTAACGCTTCAACGCCCTGGTGAAATAGCTCAGAAGTTCTGATTTTCTAGATATTCCATGGAATTGTCACTAATTCTTCGAAATGCAGTGACGCCCGTCGTTACGCCTTAACGCTCTAACATAACGCCTTGACGCCATGATATAGACCGGAGAGAGAACAACAACAACAACAACAACGATGACACATGAGAGAACAACAACAACAAGAAGTTTTTTCATATAGTTTATTTTCCCCAATGTTACAGCATACCCACGCTTGGGGAGCCGCGTTGGGTATGTTTACAACTCAAAAAGACTCTTGCCCAATCAGAGGCCACCATTTGCATCTGTCATATTCGTTCCTGTCCGTTAGATGTATTCTTGTCCAATCACAAGTCGCCATTTCAGCAAGTTCCATCTTCGACCATGTTCGCTCTGAACCGTTTATTCTAATCATCGTCGGACAGGCCTGGATATTCTTCGGGCAGCATGTCCTGAAACAGTTGTTTGCGCATTCTGATCGCATTTTCCAGGGCCTCGGTGGGTGGTAGCCCCATAGCCTCTTCCAAGTGACGCTTGGTCTTCATGATGGACCTGTGCGTGGGATCGCCTTTCATTTCAAGCGGTAGTAAGGTATACTGTTCATAGATCGCCATGGCTGTTTTCCTGATGCGGGGGCGCATTTGGGTGTACGTCTGTTGTAAATTATCCTCTCCGGCGTCCTCAATCGCTGCAGCGTAAGTATTGATAGCTGCTGTCACAATACGATCCCAGAAGGTAGGTTCTGCCTCACTTTCCACGGACGTATGCTGACTATCTGAGGTCAAACTCCCCGCATCACTAGATAGACTCTCGGCAATCTCTGTTTCGGTATCAGTCGGTACACTCTCAGCAGTCTCTGTATCAGCATCCGCCTCAACGGACTCCTCAGAGTCTTCAATCCCATGTATAGTTTTCTGGTGTCGCATCATATCGTAATGTCTGGTGAACGTGCGTTCGCACTCAGAGCAAGTATAAGTCATGTTGACGGTTGAACGTCGACTGTGCGTGTTTTTGGAAATACGCTCGCTTTTATAGACAGTAACGCCTGTCAACGCTTAGCTTAACGCTTCAACGCCCTGGTGAATTAGCTCAGAAGCTCTGATTTCCATGGAATTGACACCAATTCATCGAAATGCAGCGACGCCCGTCAACGCCCGTCGTTACGCCTTAACGCCCGTCTCAACGCCTTAACGCCCGTCTCAGCGCCTTAACGCCCGTCTCAACGCCTTAACACACTTTTTTAACGCTTTAACGTCGTTTAATGAGGCGTTCAAACAAATGTTGCTTTTGTGCTATTGCTCTGACATACGCCGCCATTTTGGAGCCGCCATGTTGGATCCGCCATTTTGGAACCGCCATCTTGGATATGTCCCATAATGCACCGGGTCAAAATACTCGCTTCTGATTGGACGAGAGCTCTGTGACGGATTTGAAATACTCGCTTCTGATTGGTGTACGTCGCTAAAGGTGACCGGAACTGACCTTTGACCCCGGCGCGCAAAGGTTTCCACCGCGGAAATAATATTGCAGCTAGAAGCTTTGATTCTGTAATTATACTCTTTCTTTCACATTTTTCCTTTTCAGAGAGGTGGTTTGATGGGGAATATTTTGGTACATGTTAGGCCATTGTCACTTAATTGGTTGTTTAGCATGACCTTGATTATTTAAATACACATGCTAGATGCTATAATTATTTATTTATTGCAAATCAATCATCTATGAATTTGAAGAAAATGAGAGAGTTTTACTTATGATTATGTAAATCTCTCAACCATTTTAATTATTTGCCCTCAAAATATAGATGAGGGCTGTCATGCTAAACAACCAATCAAGTGACAATGGCCTTGATCGTTACTAAATATATTGCAATATCTGTTTATTGGACTAACTCTACTTGATAGTGATACACACATGATTCACCATAAGACACAAAAAACAAAGCATTTCTAAACTTTGATATATGTATATATTTTTAATTGTGGTATAGTATCTTTTTTTTGTGCACATGACACATGTATCTGATACAGCTACGTGTAATAATAGTTGAAATCAGATTTGTTTATAACAATTATTGATAATTATTACTATTCTATAAATCATTGCATGATGTGTTTGTCATGCCTAGACTGAATCAAAACATCACATAATCCATGTAACTTGTATCTAAGTTGCCAACTTCTAATAATATCATATGTTCTTTTCATTTGGTGTGTTTCTATGATTCACATTGGCTGAGTGACTGTTTGAGAGCCCATCACCCAATCAGAGATCAGCATGCATGACAGTCAAAGTTAACTTTCAAGTTTGCAACTTCAGAAAAAAACAAAACTGTTCAATTTCACACTTGCCAGAGCTACATGGCGTTTGTAAACATCACATCAGCCACAAACGGTAAACTACTATGATATTATGTAATATCTATAGTAGTTTAACAATAATATAGCCATTCACCTTTAGCTAATCATGCATATATATACGACTAGAGTATCTTGTTATGAGCACTGCTGAACTAGGCTTCAATGGTGATAGCATGACACCACTTCATTCCCAAATATATATTTTTTCTTGACGAATTACTGCTAACATACTATTATTGCAGAAGTCCTATAATACTCGCGATGAGTTACACTGGCCGTCGTAGAGGTCAGACGTGTTGGCTAGATCGTCCTGCAGTCGACAACCTTTCCGCCTAAAACAAGGTCGATATTTACGGAGTAGATGCCTCGTAAAACGGGGAAAACATCTCAAAAGAAACAACAAGGCAGTGAGAAAGCTAAAACAAGAAATTTAACAAATTACCTGTTGAGAAGTTCCAAGGAAAAACTGACGGGAGAGCCGGACGCACGAGTAAACATGGCGGACAATGCTGAACAGGTAGAAAATCCCGCTGAACCAGTGTCAAATAGTGAACTAAAACAAATGATTCTCAAGCTAGGCACTGAATTTCAGCTGTTTCGACGTGAAATAAAAGACGAAATTAAAGAAGAACTGAAAACCATAGCAGAAAAGAGTGAGTCTGGCTAAACACAACTCCGATAGAATCGACACTTTGGAAGAGAAAGTTGTTGACAAAAAGTATGTGGAGGCTCTGCTAGGACGCATAGAGCAGTTGGAAAGATATGCTCTCAGTATGGATTATCATGATCGAAAATACAATTTAATATTTTTCGGAATAACAGTAAAGAATAACAATGTGTACGAAACGCTTAGAGAATTCATAGAGAAGTCGCTAGAAATTCCGAGAGAGGAAGTGCAGCGAATGGAGATGGTAAACGTTCATGTTCTTGGTGAATCGGACCCCACCACAGGAAGGCCTCCCCCAATTATAGCTCGCTTTATTAGATGGCTGGAGAGAGAACGAGTGCTAGATATGACATTTAAGGGAAAACTGAACGGCACAGGCCAGCGAATAGTTACGGACCTTCCAATAACCATGAAACAGGAGAGAAGTAAGTTGGAATCAGTGGCATATACTCTGAGGCATGAGAAAAATCTGAAGACCAGAATCCGCGTGAAAAAATTGAAGGTCCAACTGGAATACAGGGAGAAAAGTGAGACAACGTGGAAAATATGGAGGGAAGGTAAATAAGCTGACTGTACTGTTGTAAAGTGACTTTATTCCCTTAATCCAATCAGTAAACTACTACACACAATTTCATTATCTCCAAATTGTTTGAACCGTTGTCGTTGACAAACGGTTGACTCCGTAAAGACGGGAGAAACCAAAAAGGAAATGAAATTTGACTGATATAACAATTTGTTTCGTCGGCGTTTCCTTTGACCGTTGCCGTTTTTTACTGTTTTCAGCAGATTTTTTTCGTTACAGAAACGAGTGAATAAGGCGAAAGTTTACTATTTGTGAATATTTGGTAATAATTATAATTATGATTATAACTCAACTACGAAGTACACGTATTAACAGTGAATCGGCAGAGCTGTACAGAGACTAAGGAGTGGAAACTATTAACAGGTTCACAGAACAATTTCCACAATCAATTTGATCGCCATTGGTTTAGAACAAATCGGGTCATTGCGACTCTCTTTTTTTAAAAAATTTAAATTTATTTTTGAATTTTTTTTAAATTTAGTTTTGAATTTATGTTGCCGAGTTTTTCCCTCACTCGAACCCGTCTTTCCCTCTCCCGACGGCAAATACACTTCCACACATTTAGAACTACATGTAATTTGAACTGTATTAGGTGGCTAATGTTAGCTCATGTGAAATTGACAAGTTGTGGAGTAGTTACACTATTTAAAGGGTCACATGGTTATGTGTGAAATTATTTCGTTTGTCCTGCCTGAGGTGATCTAGTGAATAACATGATGCGTGTATGTGCATTTTGGGGGTAGGTCCAGCAAGTCAGTCTATTTTCTAATGACTAAATTTTAGAAATAGCTAATGTTGTTTGACACTATAATCCACTGAACCCATTTGGGTGAGAAAGCGTATCTGTTTTCTGAAATGTATGATTTTCTAGAATGTAGGACTCTTTTAATTATACAAGCGGGCAATGGAGCAGGGGTTAAATTTACCCGACGCAATTCCTTTACATGTTAATTTACTAACCAAGCACGAAACTGAAAGGTTGTGATCTTTGTGCGTGCGTGCTTGGTATCGGGTGCTTTCACCGCTTGCTCATTATAATGTCAAAACGTTCGCTGTTGATTTCGCACACTTCAGTGAGGTTGTGATCTTTGTGCGTGCGTGCTTTGTACTGGGTGCCCACCGCCTGCTTATTATGATGTCAGAACGTTCGCTGTTGATTTCGCACACTTCAGTGATCGATGTCCGATATCTTTAACCGCTGGTGAACGTTTTTCTTGTTCAGCGATTTGATTTCTCAGTGACCTAGCTGTTACATGTGACCTCCTTTACGGAAAAATATTTTGTAACTATTTTGAAATACACATATGATGTAGTTTGACGGAATGAGTCATAGGATTACAGATGTACATAACGGTATACCTATATTATTATTATTATTTTTGCGATTTAAGACCAAACTAATTACTATCGTCGAGGAAATAGATTTGTTGACTGTTTTTCGGCTGTGACTGTGAGTTTCAGCCCGGGAAATTGCCTCGACATGGCTTTATTTACCTCCAGTAGGGACACGCAAAGTTTATGCGTTTATTTCCTTGTTTTTGGGCGGAATCGTTGTCTATCTGAGACGACAGAGACAATCAAAATGTTGATGACCTCTGCAGTTTTGTATATAACTTTATATTTTTTATTGTATATTTATTCAAACATGCAGTGTCGCAAGACAGTGATTGGTAGCCAAGTTCTTTACTTTTTCTGAAGGATAGCAGTCGCCACTATATGCCTAGACATGTACATACCCATTTATATTTACCTGTAGCCTCGATGTTATTTCAAAAGTGTCCATTATTACTACGTAAAGATTCTATACATTTATCATTTTGCCTTTGCACAACCACATATAGTATAGTAGATGGCATCGGGTGAAGATATTACTATTGCATCAGTCAACTGTCGGGGAATAGGGGAGAAAAAAAAGAGACAAGGTGTTTTTCAACATTTAAGAACCAAAAACCATTCTATAACCTCCAAGATGTGCATTTTGATAGAAATATGGAGAAACAAATAAAATCGGAGTGGGGGTATGAAGTTTTTATTAGTTCCTTTTCCAGTAATGCTCGCGGAGTCGCAGTTTTAATGAACAATAACTTTCAATATGACATTTTAAGGAACAAAAGAGATATGAAAAACGGAAATTATTTGGTTCTTGAAATTGAAACTGCAGGAAAAACATTCGCGTTAATAACTGTATATGCCCCAAATTCAGATCAGCCAGAATTCTTTGAGCATATGCAATCCATACTAGAGGAATGGGGAAATGAGCACAACATAATTTGCGGGGATTGGAATTTAGTTCAGGACCAAACTATGGATACTTACAATTACGCGAAAATAAACCATCCTAAAGCTAGGCAAACTGTTTTAGACATGAAAGAAATTTTTGATATGGTTGACCCTTGGAGGGAAACCCACCCACTGGAAAGGAGGTACACCTGGCGGCAACCCACACCGATAAACCCACACCTCATTTCACATAATCTACTACACATGGTAAGTGATACGGGAATCCATCCGAGTTATAGATCCGACCACTCCTGTATAACCATGAAGCTAAAATTCAACGATTTACCTAAAGGGAAGGGATTTTGGAAGTTCAACAACTCGTTATTAAAAGATAAAGTATATGTTAAAATAGTAAAAGATACTATAACAGAAACAATAGAACAATACAAAACACAAATAGACGGTCCAGGTCAAATGGAAGAAAATACTATGAGCATACACGATCAGTTACTTTTCGAGATGATTTTACTAAATATTAGAGGAAAAACTATTTCATATTCAAGTCATAGGAAAAAAGAACGAAATAAAGAAGAGAAGGTGTTGAACTCAAAACTCGTGGACTTGGAATTAAAATTAGATAAAACAGAAGATATTATCGATAAAGGTACATTGATAGCGGAGATCAAAGATATAAATGGAAAGCTAGAGGACATAAATAAGATTAAGGTCGATGGGATTATGTTAAGGGCGAAGGCAAAATGGGTGGGAAAAGGAGAAAAACCAAGTAGTTATTTTTTAGGCTTAGAACGGAGGAACTTTATAAATAAAACAATTATCAGGATAGAAAATAAGAACGGCAACATAATTGATAAGCAGGACGATATATTAGAAGAAACAAAACAATTTTATAGAAAATTATACACTAAGCAGGAAACAAGTCCAGTACATTTAGAAGACCTACTACGTGAATCACAAACACCCAAACTTGACCACAACCAATCGGCAGACATGGAAGGAATCTTTACCCTTAAAGAGCTACTTAAAAAACGAGAAAAGTCCCGGACCAGATGGATACACTTCCGAATTTTATAAATTCTTTTGGACAGATATCGGTCAATACCTACTGAAATCTTTAAACTATGCTTATACATCAGGAGAACTGTCTAATCCTCAAAAGTAGGGGGTCATCACATGTTTACCTAAAGAGGGAAAGCCAAAACATTTACTAAAAAATTGGCGTCCGATCTCTCTTCTAAATGTTTCATATAAAATAGGATCAACTGCTATAGCTTTCAGGATCAAAAATAAATTACCGTATATGATTAATGAGGATCAAAAGGGTTTTATGACGGGGAGGGTTATGGGTGAGTCTATCAGGTTAGTTCAGGATACTATGCAATTCGCTGAAGATTATCAAGTTCCCGGTATGCTTCTTTTAATAGACTTTGAGAAGGCGTTTGACTCGGTGGACTGGAACTATATACACAAAGCTTTAGAATTTTTTAACTTCGGACCCTCAATACAGAGATGGATTCGCGTTTTTTATAATAATATTCAGTCATGTGTAATAGTGAATGGATTTGCATCACGTTTTTTTGAAATATCAAGAGGTTGTCGCCAAGGAGATCCTCTTTCGCCATACATATTTCTCATATGTGCAGAAGTTTTGGCTGCCATGCTTAGAATGAATAATAAGGTTAAAGGCATACGTATTAACAACATAGAATACAAACTTACGCAATACGCGGACGACACAACTGTGATCCTCGATGGTTCAGAAAAGAGCTTGAATTGCTGTTTGAATGTCCTTGATTTTTATGCCAGGTTTTCGGGCTTAAAAATCAACACAGACAAAACAAGGATTATTTGGATAGGTAGCAAAAAAAATTCAGATGTGCAGTATAATATTAAATGGCACCTTGATTGGTCCCAAGGCCCATTTACCCTTCTCGGTCTTCAGTTTACTCTTAATTTGGCTGAAATGGTAGAACGAAACTATAAGGATAAGTTAAAGACTATCGAAAATATGATGAAAATTTGGTCGCATAGACTTTTAACACCATTAGGAAGAATTGTAGTACTTAAATCTTTAATGTTATCAAAACTGAACCATCTATTCTCATCTCTTCCGGACCCTTCGGATAAAATAATAGAAGATTTGCAAAAACAATGTTTTGTCTTTGTGTGGGGTTCAAAACCCGATAAAGTAGCCAGAAAACAAGCAGTTAAGAAAGCCCGTGATGGTGGAATGGATATACCATTGATAAAACAATTTATCCAGGCTCAAAAGTTGTCTTGGTTAAGACGGATGTTACACCCAGATCCGAAATGGACAAATTTTTGTTGATGAAAATTCCCAAGATATATAATATTTTGGAAACCGGTTCATATACTTTGTTAAATAACGTAATACCAGCGATAAAAAATCAGTTTTGGCGTGATGTTTTAAGAGCATGGAGCTCTTTACAACAAAATGTCGTGTATAAAGAAAGTCCGGAAGATGCCTTTAGGAAGGAGTTCCTTTGGAATAATGATCTTTTTAAAATTGCAAACCGACCTTTTATGTATAAACCCTGGTTGCAGAAAGGTATTAAGTTTGTGAATGATTTGACAAATTCAAAAGGACAATTTATGAAATATGAAGAGTTCAAAGCCGTTTACATTGTAGACACCAACTTTTTAGAATTTCTTGGTGTACTTGAAGTTGTGAAGAAGGCCTTGCGTAAGTTGGATATAAAAGAATTTACCAAGCCTCTGATACTTCCATTCATACCTCCACACATATTTCCGATAGTCAAAACTATGAAAGGGTGTAAGACTTTTAACGAAATCTTAACACAGAGTTGTTTCGAAAAATCAAAAGCAAATATAAAGTGGGAGAATTCCATAGGGCAGGTTTTCAGTGAAAAAGAATGGAAAGTATTTAACAACATAGCAGCAAAAGGCACCATCAATGACACCACGCTGAGATGGTTTCAATATAGAATAGTTAATGGAATCTTGACCACAAATATTTTTGCAAATAAAATTAACCCAGAGGTTAGTAGTTTATGCACCTTCTGTGAACTGGAAAATGAAACGGTCTTACACTTATTTTGGAACTGCGGTAAAGTTAAACCAATTTGGCAACATATAGAAGAGTGGTTTATGACAAAGGCAAACATTCGCATCAAGCTAAATGTGAGAACGGTAATGTTAGGATTAAGTGAGAAAAGAAATAATATACTGAATTTCATCATTATTGCAATAAAATACCAGATCTACAAGCAGAAGGTACGACAGGAAAAGCCAAACGTTGTTTATATCAAGAAGGAGTTACAAAAATTATACACTATTAATAGATATAACTGTTACGTAAATGGGGACTGGGCTGTTTTTAACCGTCTGTGGTCATCCTGTCACCTTTTATTTAGAGAGGAATTACCCATGACAGCTGACTGATGCTCATCTTAAAAGAAAATTAGAATCTCATATGCGTAGTAATTATTTGGATATTCCGTTCACTAGGTTTGTAGTGGATGGAATACTGTTTGCTTTTTTTTCTTCGTGCACTAACTGAAATGAAATATAGAACTGTGTGTAACATGAATGGACAAAATACGATGGATGTCTTTATGTACATGGTATCAGTGACAGAGAAATATACACTGTTATGAATGGTGCCCAGGATATACTTGCTTGCAAATATATTGTGAAACTGCAGATACTGCACATGTATGTGATTTAAGGAAAAGAAATAAAAAATTTATGAATTATATAAAATAAAAAAAATTATTGCAGAAGTGTTGAGGAAATCAGAGATCAAAATTGCAGATTGCGAAGAAAGGATTAAATCCTGGCTAAATCCTTCAATACAGACTGTGATGGAGGTAGGAAGGAGGCGGCAGAGAAGAAAAAAGGTTTGCGATTTTCTCTGTATGTTGAAAATACAGCCTTTCCTACGTATGTCTCATGACTTTTGCACATACGCTACCCATATACCTATATGTTTTTTGCTTACTCTCAGAAATATTCAGGGAATAAACCTGAAATCCAGGGATAATTTCCTGAAAACCAGGTATATCAACCATGAATTAAAGCTAAATTACCTGAATTTTATGGGATTTTACATACCTGAATAGGGTCGGGAACTTACTAATCAGCCCTGAATTTCAGCGAAAATCCCTGAAATTGAGTTGTAGATATACAACCCGATCAATTCAGGACTTTTACCTCACTCTCAGAAATATTCAGGGAATAACCCTGAATAGATCAGGCTGCACATCCACAACTCAATTTCAGGGATTTGATCTGAAAATCCAGGGATAATTATCTGAATTTAAAAAAAAAGATCTCTGAATGAGAGGATTTCCTCTGAAATTCAGGCAAATTTACCACCTTGATTAGTAAGTTCCCGACCCTATTCAGGTACGTTACACGTAAAATCCCCTAAAATTCAGATAATTTAGCTTTAATTCATGGATGATATACCTGAATTTCAGGATATTATCCCTGGCTTTCAGGTAGAAACCCTGAAATTGAGTTGTGGATGTGCAACTTGATCTTTTCAGGATCATTCCCTGAATATTTCTGAGTAATTTCTGATAATAAAATGAACCTCGTCTCAAGAGAAATTTGCTCACCCTGTGATAGAGCAGAGAATCTGGTATCCAGTGTAACTTTTTTCTGGCAATGTGGAATACGATCACTATTTTGATTTTAGCTAATAACTCGATGAAATTTTGCACATATGTAATTCAGGCTAATAATGTTATACTGTTGTATTTAACTGAAAATTGCAACAGCAAACATGTTACAATAGGTCAGTGATGCTGCACCGTATTGAAGCCCCTTAACACCTCTCCTTCATGTAAATATTGATCCATGTATTTGTTTTCTATTTGTTTCTAGCTGCTGAAAGCCGGAACAGACCAAATGATGCTGAGGACGGGGAAGCCATTAAAACTGAAACCATTGAATAGACAGAAAACTCGCGGTAATGAACATTATTATACCACCTTTCGGTTGACGAGGTCCTAAAATGTGATCACAATTTCCTTTTTATCAATTCATACATTGTCCGCAACAGAATTCTATCTTTTTTAGATCAATAGGTCAAAGATTGGGTCATTTAGGCCAAACAATCTTAAAAAATGGAAATATCTTCCATGTTACGCATTCCAAAGAAGACTCTTATTTTTTATTTTTTTAGGTCGAACGGTCAAATCATTTGAACCCGAATCACTGCATAAACAGATTTTATCATGTTCCAAGTTATGAATAATTGTGAGTTCAAAAGCCAAGTTCACTTATGATGAAAATATGAATAGGGAAGTATTGTTTTGTTTTGCTATAATAACATATGAATGCGAATTGTGATTTTAATTTTTATACCTGTGCTCGAATCTTGTTAACTTGTAGAAATAAAGTTGTTCGAACCAAAAATATTGTGTTTGTAAATATTTGCAATAATTCTAAGTTTTTCAAGAAATGATGTTGACCCAACGTCACTTCAACGTCACTTTAACGATATAGAGAGATCATGCCCATTACTGTTGCAAACTAAAGAAATAATGTTTTCATAGGCATGCAAAATCATTATTTTACGCATGGTTAGTGTGGGAAAGTTTTTAGGGCGTGGGTTTCACCCTTGCCCTAAATTATAAACCTTCCCACACTAACCGTGCATGGAATAACGATTTAGCACGCCTATAAAAACATTATTTCTTAAATTTACAACAGTATTGGGCATGGAATTTCGATATCTCTATATCACTAAAGTGACATTTAAAGTGACGTTGGGTCAACGCCATCGCCACCTAGTGCCCAACGTCTTTTTATTGACGTCGTTCCAACGTTGGACCATCATCGGATTGCCAACATTGGGCCAACGTTGGGCCACTGGACAAAATTACGTTGGGTCAACGCCATTTGCCACCTAGTGCCCAACGTCTTTTCATTGACGTTGGTCCAACGTTGGATCATCATCGGATTGCCTACATTGGGCCAACGTTGGGCCAGCGGACAAAATTACGTTGGGTTAACGTCACCAGCCAACGTTGCGCCAACGGTGACGCTGACGTTTACCCAACGTTGGTCTGACGTCTACTTGCTAGCTGGGGTGCCATCGTATCATCGTACCATCGTATCATCGTACCATCGTACCATCGTATCATCGTACCATCGTACCATCGTGCCATCGTATCATCGTGGTGCCAATTGGACGCAATGAAGACAACTCTGTCAGCTCTGTTGTATGGGCCTAATTCCTGGTTATCTTCCCTGATTCGAACATTTCGAAATAGGGACGAATTTCTCTCCAGTTACTTGATCAAACGAAAGTCATGCACAAATAAATTATATTGATTGATATTTAATTGTTTTCATCGTACCATCGTAACATCGTATCATCGTACCATCGTATCATCGTACCATCGTACCATCGTATCATCGTACCATCGTACCATCGTATCATCGTACCATCGTGCCATCGTACCATCGTATCATCGTACCATCGTACCATCGTATCATCGTACCATCGTACCATCGTGCTGCCAATTGGACGCAATGAAGACAACTCTGTCAGCTCTGTTGGCCCAATTCCTGGTTATCTCCCCTGATTCGAACATTTCGAAATAGGCACGAATTTCCCTCCAGTTACTTCAATGTTAAAATATCCGACCAAGTCCATTGACGTCACGTCCGGCTCAAAGGTCCCGCCCCTTGATTAATAGGCCTTCAGATATTGTGAATGCATACCGTGCAGAGGCAGACGCGTTCATTTGATGGAGATGAATTTGGGGTCAGACCAAAATTTTATATAGTTTCCCAATATGAGTAATTGCAAATCGCTTATTCAAAATGAATAAATAATGTTATCTCATACCTATGATGTCGTACTATCACACTGTCACTTTAATGGCTGAACAAAAAGCCCAGTATTATGATCATGCATATATCAGTCCGCCCATCATCATCCCATCATAGTTTGCATTAAGTGGCCCGAGGAGAGAAGAACGATCGATCAGGCGCACCAGCATTATTTATTTTCATAATTAATAACTTACACGGTATTTCACTCAAACACCCCCTCCACCAAATATCCCCTCCTCCGAGGTACACCCTTCCCAGCACCACAACCCTCAATTCTGGATGCAAATTATTACATATTCCCTGAAAATAGCGCCAATTAAGGGCAAAACAAAAACACACACAGATCAATGCAAATTAACGTTTGGAAGATAGGATCTCGAATCACAGTAATGATAAAAATTATTCTTTACACACGAAGTTCATTCATAAATGAACATGCATGTATTTAACATATGATCACTGCTACAACACAGCTGGATAGGAGAAGATGACCGACTGACAGAGCTTTAACTTGGTGTCGGGTGACATGCTGGCCTTCACGCCTGACTAAACCAGGACTGATCAAATAGTTTAATTGTTTTCATCGTAGTGTCGTGTTATGTTTGAATACACACCGTGATTTCATCGTACCATCGTGCCATCGTATCATCGTATCATCGTACCATCGTATCATCGTACCATCGTATCATCGTACCATCGTACCATCGTGCCATCGTACGGCAAGCCTTTGGTGTAAGACTTCACCAATATATATAGATTTATATATATACTTCACCAATATATCTATATAGAGATATATATATGTGTGTATATATATATATATTTAGTGTATAGATAGTATGAATATACATTAGAGAGTGAGTGGGTGGGGGCAAATGAGTTTACCAAAAGAGCGAAACAGAACGCTTGTCTCGTCGGCCTATACATCCAATATTAGGTAGGATGTAAGTGTGTAAATATGACAGGAGAACTGGGACACGGACATGGGACACCTAAGAGATACATCATAAGTTGAATATAAGTACATGTAAGAATGTAGAGGTACATTAGAGCTGGGACGTGAGATGCGGGATACTGGACCCGTAAGCTATGTATTATATATGACGGGAGAACTGGGACACGGGACTTCTGAACAAGGTTGTACTGATATATTATAGTTGGCACGATATGTTCTAAGATGCGAGCGTATATCACAGATGAACTGGGACGCGGGACATGGGACGCTGGAGAAATTACAGCTACATGCATGCCTCGCCCATCCGCAGTTATGTACGGTATATGTAGAGTGTGAATGTATGGTAGACGAACTGGGACGCGGGACACGGGACACAATGTGATATGCTATGCATGACCAGTGTTACTGGCGAACTGGGATGTGGGACGGAGTAGCACTGTCGAAAATAATTGTGAGTGCTAAAACTAGATAAAATACAAAGAAGTCTTCGCAGCTTCATGCAGTGGCATAAAAGCGTGATAATGAGACCACTTTGCATTCTTCATACAAAGTTACTTCCCTTCTTTTCCTGATAGTACCATTTCTCTACGTCAGTCCATCTACACCGCCATATTCACACTTTAAGTTAAACAAAAGGGGATATTATTTCAGATACTAACAAAATACTTGGAACTCAGTAAAATTGTTAGGATACGTTTTATTCCAAAAAAAGCAGAATTTCAGAATGAGCAAGACAATTTTGAAAACCTCTCGGAAGGGTTGAACATTCCGCTATTAGTTGAGGCAGAGAAAATAGCTGTCACGGCGAAATCTTGGTACAAGAAGCCGGAGAAGCACTAATTAAAATGAAGAATGGTCCATCTTCAGGAACGGATTTTCTGGAATAAAATCAAATTGATGGTTAGTAGTATATAACTACCGGGAAGAGTCACATTGACCTCTTTGCACTTAAATTTGGGGAGGTCACGGGGAGGTCAAAGGTCAATGAGTACACTTGCCCTGTATCCTTTCATTTCGTCTTTGACTTTGGATCATGTTTAGACATGTTAGGGTTTTTCCCATCACGTGCGGTATGACGTCACTTCCGGTCTGAGGGCATGTGAACCTGATAGGACATGTACTGACCTGTCTGTGGGGTTTTTCCCTACAATGTCGTTCACCTTCGTGTGTTTTCGGTGCGAAGGGTACGTTCGGTGAGAGGAACATGATAGGCCATGTACTGTCTGTGGGGTTTTTCCCGCCAGAATTTCGCTGTCGTCTGCTTGGGGTTGTCACGTGCCGAACACCTGGCTCCCCGAATTGCAACAATGTTGCACGTTCGCTACAATGTTGCGGTGAACACCTGGTCTGGCGTCTGCGTGAGTGAGCTCACGTGCCGAACACCTGGCTCCCCGAGATCAGGGCATGTCCATGAGTATATAGAGGACTGAGGGTATGTCTGACTGTATGGAATGCATGTATTGACTCGTGTCTGGGCTTTTTCCATCACGGGGAGTGCGCAGGTGTATGACGTCACTCCCGGTCTGCGTGAATCGGGCGTGACCTGGGTATGACTGTATGGGATGTACTGACTTGGTTTTGGGGTTTTTCCATCATGCGGCGGTCACGTGATTAGGAGTGCATGTACGGACTTGTTAACTGTCCATTCATTTGAGTTGGGGACTTGGGGTCCCTACGGAAGGATTTTGCAAGTCATGGGTGGGTATATGTAAAATGAGGATTTGTCTAGAAAATATAAAAAGCGGAACACGGACTTTACCTCTAAAATAGGGGAAAACCCCTATCAACTCTATCCCAAAGGGCTAATATCGGTCCCTGGCTTATCGGGTTCTTCTTGGAGTGGGTGTATGTAAAATTAGGATTTGTCCCGAACATATAAAAAGCGGAACACGGACTTTACCGCTAAAATAGGGGAAAACTCCTATCAACCCTATCCCAAAAGGCTAATATCGGTCCCTGGCTTATTGGGGCCGAGTGGGGAAGTGGGTGTATGTAAAATTAGGATTTGTCCCGAAAATATAAAAAGCGGAACACGGACTTTATCCCTAAACTAGGGGAGAACGCCTATCAACCCTATCCAAAGGGGGTCGGATCGGTCCCCGGGCTTATCGGGGCCTGGGTGCACGGGTGGGTGCATGTAAAAGTTTGTCCAGCAAAAATATTAAAAGCGGAACACGGACTTTACCTCTAAAATAGGGGAAAACCCCTATCAACTCTATCCCAATGGGCTAATATCGGTCCCCGGGCTTATAGGGGCCTGCCTATCAAGTCAATGGGGTGGGTGCATGTAAAATTAGGATTTGTCCCGAAAATATAAAAAGCGGAACATGGACTTTACCGCTAAAATAGGGAAAAACTCCTATCAACCCTATCCCAAAGGGCTAATATCGGTCCCCGGGCTTATCGGGGCCTGCCTATCAAGTTAATGGGGTGGGTGCATGTAAAATTAGGATTTTTTCCGAAACTATAAAAAGCGGAACTCGGACTTTACCCCTACAATAGGGGTCTGTATTATACAATATAAGGGGAATGCCTATATGGGGTATGGGGATGGTCATTTTTTTTTTCTTGGCTTTACTATGGGGTGTGGGGTCTCGTTTTTCTCGTCTCACCAAGAAAAATACGATGGGAGGGGTCCCGGAGCGAAGCGGTGAAATTTTTAGAAAAAGTCACCGAGGTCAGTATATAGGCCTATAGGCTGGCTATGGGGGTATAGGTCCAACCTGGAAAATTCGCACACGTTCATTGTGATATGGGTTGTTTGGTCTTGTTTTTCACGTCTCGTCATTTAGAACACGATGGGAGGGTTCCCGGAGCGAAACGGTAAAATTTTTGAAAAAGTACCGGGTAGGTCTGTATATAGCCCCATACTAGTTATAGGTCCAACCTGGGAAATTCACACACATTCATTGTGATATGGGTTGCTTGGATTTGTTTTTCACGTCTCGTCATTTAGAACACGATGGGAAGGATCTCGGAGCGCAACGGTGAAATTTTTGGAAAAGTACCATATAGCCCATATAGTCCCATACTGGCTATATGAGGGTAAAGGTCCAATCTGGGAAATTCACGCACGTTCATTGTGATATGGGTTGTTTGGTCTTGTTTTTCAGGTCTCGTCATTTAAAACACAATGGGAAGGGTTCTGGAGCGAAACGGTCAAATTTTTGGAAAAGTACCGGGTAGGTCTGTATATAGGCTCATATAGCTCCATACTGGCTATATGGAGTATAGGTCCAACCTGGGAAATTCACACACGTTCATTGTGATAAGGGTTGTTTGGATTTGTTTTTCACGTCTCGTCAATTAGAACACGATGGGAAGGGTTTCGAAGCGAAACGGTGAAATTTTTGGAAAAACTTCACCGAGGCCTGGGTAGGCTCATATAGCCCCATACTGGCTATGGGGGTATAGGTCCATACTGGGTGGACGTTTTGGGGTCTAGGTGAGCTCCTAATGATCATGTGGTGTCGTATGAGGTCTTATTTTGAAGCTGATGGGCCTCCATCATGACCTCATCGGCGGAAGTGAAGTTGTCGCACGCATGCGCACGCTCCTGGCGGTGCACCCACACCCTGTCTACGGGTTCAAATCCAGCTAGGACCAGGGGGATTCCCCTTCTCTTGCTGTATGTCCATATCGTCTCCAATACATCATACCCACGCTGTGGAAGCCGCTTTAGGTATGTTTACAATTCTCGTAGGCTCTTGTCCAATCAGAAGCCATCGTTTGAGAAAGTTCAATCTCCCGCCGTGTATGACTTTAGGATACTCTTGCTTTTATGGACAGTAACAAAGTAACGCCTGCCAACGCCTAGCTTAACACTTCAACGCCCAGGTGAGTTAGCCCTGAAGTTCTGATTTTCTAGATATTCCATGGAATAGTCACTAATTCATCGAAATGCAGTGACGCCCGCCAACGCCCGTCTCAACGTCTTAACGCCCTATTCTAATGCCCTAACGCGCATAGACCAGTCAATCGACGGGCTGGGGAAGTAACCAATCAGTGCAGCCATAAGGGCATTCACGGCGTACATACCGCGACATGTAAAAGCATGTAACAAAATGTAGCACTATATATTGTCATTATGCCCATCATAATCAACGTTGATCAGGATGGCTGAGTGGTCTAAGGCGCCAGTCTTGAGTGCTGGTCCACATATGTGGGGACGTGGGTTCGAATCCCACTCCTGACCTTTTTCGTTATACTTCGCCATGTTGTAAAACCATTGTACAAATATAGCACTATAAACAAATCATTATGACCACGATAACCAGCGTTCGTCAGGATAGTCGAGTGGTCTAAGGCACCATTCTCAAGATCTATGAAATTGTCTTCTCCGGGGGTATGGGTACACTGTCTGCACATGCGGGCGTGGGTTCGAATCCCACTCCTGACACGCACCATTTTACTGGTCACAACCAACCGTGAGGTGGGCAACGCTCGTGGGAGAGTCTTACAATGGTGGTTGTTATTGGAGGTCGCCTCATTCTGCACATGTGCAGTCGGGTAGTAGTAAAGAAAGAACAGTTTCGGAGGTGAGCTGGTCCGAATGGGCCGTGTAAGGTGGATAACGCTCGTGGGGGAAAGTCAGATTGGCTACCTGGTAGTTTGTGTGTGTGTGCGGTGCGTGTTTGTGTGAGTGTGACCGAGACCATGTTGACTACTTTCCATCAGAAAACCGTTTCTCATCGCGATAATATGCTCAGACACATTCAATGTAAGCACAACCAAGAGACATGAACGAATGGTGCGTGTCAGGAGTGGAATTCGAACCCACGCCCGCAGACCAGTATACCCATACCCCCGGGGAAGACAATTTCGTAGATCTGGAGACTGGCGCCTTAGACCACTCGACCATCCTGACCAACGCTGTTTATCGTGGTCATAATGATTCATATATAGTGCTATATTTGTACAAAGGTTTGCAGTATGATATACTGGAGGAGATGTACATATATAGTGCGAGATTTGTACAAAGGTTTCCAGTATGATGTACTGGAGGAGATGTGGCCATACAGCAAGAGAAGAGGAATCCCCCTGGTCCTACCTGAAATCAGACTCGTGCAAAGGGTGTGGGTGTACCACCAGGCGTGTGCACATGTGTGCGATGACCTCATTCCCGCCGATGAGGTCATGGCGGAGACCCATCCCTGTGTGACTCGCATTTTACAGCAAGCGACCGTGGTTAATTCACTCACGGGTTACCGAGCAGTGGTTCGGTACATGTTTGGAGATGGCAACGACAACGAGGGGCGACGCCAGATCCTGGAAGAGTTCACAAAAGCGGTCCTCGACAGAGTCGACTCGATGGGGCGGTGTGCTATCACCCCACTACTGGACTGTGACAGCCATCCTTGATGCCCGGGCTATGCTTCCCTTATATGTGTTGTAATGGACCACGAGCGCTCACGCCGGAACCAGCGACGGCTCGCTGGCATCGCAATGGTCTTTGCCCTATTGACCCTGATGCTGTGGCAATGACAGTTCTGTCTTACAGCGACAGGAAAGAACGACCCATCAGAGCCTCCATGTCTTCCGAAAGAGACGGCTAAGCACAATGTTCATACACTCACGTGCGCGCACACACGCACACACACACGCACGCACATACATGCGCACACGCACATGCATGTACTCGCTCACTCACCATAGTGCGTTAAGACGGGGGTTGGGCACGCCTCATGGGCCATTTGGACCAAGGATGGGCCATCTCTACCTCAAACAACTTCACACTCCTAAAATGCCCACTTTGGCTTCTACTCCTACTGACGAAGTCACATATGACATGAAGATGCCTCAAGTCGTGGTCTATACCACGAAAGCTTCACTTTAACACCTCACACGACGCATTCTAACCAAGAATGGTCCATCTCTACCTCAACCACCCCCGCGCACCCCCCAAAAAAAATTTCACAGGTAAATTTTCTGTTATTAAGCTAAAACTTACCTCACTTCCACTCTTTCATTTCTTGTTCCACATGAAATCATCTAGTAAGAATTTTGAATAACACACCTGACTGCTCACTTACCCATAATACCTCCTTCTTGTTTCTACTGCGATACATGGTCAGGATGTATCACAGAGGGGAGGTGGGTGGGCATCACTAAAAGTGAGGTAAGTCTTTGCATAGAATGCCACAGAAAGGATGGCGGGCAAACTGATACAATCCGTGGTAAGTGATAACGGTCGTGAGCAAGATGATTAGTACAGAGTAGAAATCACCGATCTTCTACCTCAAAGAGGATCCATGAGATCATACAACAGCCGTAACCTATATGCCTATGGTATACAGGGAACCTCTGTCGCTACTCTGACTTCAAGGTCGAGTCGCAGGGAACGAGAGGAAAATGCACTCACCAGTAAGCAGGATAAAAACTGTACGCCCGGTCTTTATCTTGCTATCTTGCTGGCCTCGGTCCCACAGAAACCCGCTGTGCCGTCACAAGTGGGCCGATGGAATAGAGGTCGTCACATGCTAACGTCATATCCCAGAGGTAGAAAGAGGCAAATGTCGTGTTTGACCTCCAGTAGCACGCCCTCAAAATGCAGTCACTGATCTATTGGTCCATAGAGGCCACGATGTCGCTAATGCCCTAATCTCGTGACCCGAAATGTTTACAAGCGCGGCTTGTCTATCCGTAGCCGTGGAGTACGCTAGCCGAATCGTATTTTTGAGCCAACTCGAGATAGTATTCTTGCTTATTTCTTGTTTGGCTTTGGGATCAAAAGGGATAAACAAACGCCTCCTACCCGCTCTGATCTCCTCTGTACGATTCAGGTAACACGCAAGTGCACGAACCGGACACATCAACATGTCTGATTCAAGACCGGACGAAAGGAAATCAGATAAGGCTGGAATTGTGAACTCTCGAGATATAATATCGTAGACAGCTTGATTCTTAGCCACAAACTCAGGAACTGTTGTGAGAACTACATTACTCCAGTCCCTAGAGTGTCTGACGTTCCTTCTATCGACCAAAACAACTGCAGCCTTCCCCCTACCGGAAGGTCTAGTTGTGGCGGGACCGGAAGCATTATGTTTCGGTGTTCCCGCCATACCGGAAGCCACCCGGTATGGCCCGAGACATCAGGTATTCTTCTTTGACTGCTTGTTTTTCCCCTTACCCTGCTTCTTATGGCCAAAGCTCGATAATCTTGGCTCTAAAGAAGCAGGCGCTTGGCTTTGCTGTTGACCGGAAACACCCTTAGCAGCCTTGGAACTAGGCGGGTTCTTCTTAGTCTTCTTCGCCTTGGGACCCGACCCGGAAGTTATAAGTCTCTTGGACGAAGCACCGGAAGCCACTGACCTGTCATGTTCAATACGATCCATTTCAGGTCGGACCTCGGCAACAGCGTCACCAAACAGTAAAGAGGGAGCCGTAGAAGTTTCTAGTATGCTTCTCTTTACTGCTTCTGGTGTGTAATCGTGCATAAAAGGAATGAAGGCCCTTCTCCTTAAATACACCAGCATAGAAGATAAATAGGCATTATGTACCAGCAAATTTTCTACTGCACCGGAAGCAATGTTCTGGTAGTCAAGAACGAGGTTAATTCCCTTCTGTAGCTGTTCTTGACTTTCCGCACCCGACAGCGAAAACAAACCATCCTTAATGGCTTTGAGAAACCAGTCCGAATGATTTGTAATCGCCACTCCTTGTCGGGCAGTTTCCTCTAGTTCGGAGGCCTGTTTGTTCGTAAAGGGAGCATCCGGATTACTAGGCAATTTGGTATTTGAAGGACACAAATACTGAAAATCGCCGTTCACCTCTGCAGACCGGAAGCTGAACTGTGAATCATGTACGCCATATGATCTAATGTTCGGCTTCTGTACCGGGAACGGACCAGAAGATCCTGCAGGGCGGAAGCCTGACTGCACGTTCCTCCTGCGTAGCGGGTTCTGCTAACGTTCTATGGAACAAGTGGCAAATAGAGTGTATAGCAGTTGAGGCCGGAAGCATGAATACCGACCTCGTAACCCGATTCGACTCTCCCGACTCAGTTTCGATATCCCCCGCATGTGGGACCGGAAGCTGCATGTCAGGAATTAAGTCATGGATACCGGAAATTAAATCGTAATATTTCCTAGTATCTGGATCAGTATTGGTAGGTTCATTATATTCAGAGCAACCGTACTGGTGCCTATCCACTTCCATAGCTTCCGGGGCTTCCTGCCAACGAGGAGTAATGGAAGGGATAGTCCCCGTCAATCTTGCTTCCGGTTGTGTAGACTGTTCAGCCAAAACCGGATGCGGCGGCATACCGCTCCTTATTTGACTGGTCATCATCTCTCCCAGTTCCTTCATCTCCTGCCGTTGCTTTTCCATTCCGCGCAGAATAGCAGCCAACGTAGGATCCGTCACCTGAGAGTGCACCGGAAGCTGGGCCTGACGGGGTGCGTTCACACTCGGGGACCTTGCAAATGACCGTGAGCATGGCCACTGTAATGGTCGGTGAACTGGCGTACGAGGTCGTAAACCGGAAGCACGTATAGGAGGACGCATCATACGTAACATTGCCGGTCCCGTACCTCGAATACCACCGGAAGCAGGAATTTGAGCTAAGCCACGCAAGGGCGAAGACAACCCCGCAACAGGATGCCGCATAATTTGACCTACTTGAGAGGGGTCTCTATACCGCGTCTCAGAGGCAGGCAAAAAATTTGACATATCATAGGGAGGGAGGGAGGGAGGGAATTTGGCTTAATGTCACACTCAAGTTTGTTTCACTCATATGATGACAGTCAATTTGGTTGGTGGAGGAAGCCGGAGTGCCCGGAGAGAACCACCGCCCTTAGGCAAGTAACTGACAAACACATGGACCAGCTGGGCTTTCACACATGGACCAGCTGGGCTCGAACCCGTGCCGGTTCAGCGGTGTGAGGCTAGCGGTCACCAGCGAAGCGCCTTAGACCACTCGGCCACCGAGGGCCCCTGACATATCATAGGTACCTGCATACATACCATACTGCCGTTGTTGTGGGAACCTCAATCTCTGGTGGCCCAGAAGGCTCGTAGTGACAGACGTCTCGGCAGGGGGACGAGGAAGCGGAAGCAGATTGGGAGAAGTTAGACAAACCAGTCGTTCCAGTGTTAGAAGATGTTATAGAACGACCGGAAAGTCCAGGCCTCAACGGGGTTGAGGAAGGCAATCTCCCAATCCCGGAATCAAATGAAAATTTAACATTAGGAGCCTCACCAGTATTGCCCAAGTTTTCATAGTCATAAGTCGCTTCCGATCGAGAGATCGGAATTTACTGGCTTTCCAACGCTAAGCCTGGTTCCGTTACCGATTTCCCTTTATCGTCGTATCCAGGTGTCCGCTCGATAGGAAGCTCGACCTCCACCGTCGTACTAGTGCCGGATTCCACATCTTCGATAGTCCCTTCCACAACCCGGGTCGGTTTCTTACCTGAATGACCCTTCGCCTGGTCTGAAATGGAAGAATCGTGAGCGGAAGGGGCGTTTGTTTATCTTTATTTACGTTCAACAAACTGACTAGAGTAGACCGAGCTGGTAAATCAACAAACCCCCTAGTCTCCTCGGCCACGCTAGATCGGGGAGACATAGCTACATACGTCTCACTGGCGAGATTAGTAGACACAACGGCTTTATTCTCCTCAATAGCTGCCAGTGAACCGGCCAGATAGACTTGAAATATGCCGGGCGCCCACATAATGCATTCCTCACAGGCCGTATCCCAGGTACATACTCTTCCCTGGCGACATTGCAGGCACATGGAATGTAGGTCATATACAGGCTTGTCATCACCACAAGACACACATGACATTTGAGACATATTTTAAGCCAAAATTTCGCTGATAACGTAAAGAATACTTCCCAAAGGACTTCTTGAAGAATATCAGACGTCTGAGGTAATCCAACTGCTAGTGATTTCGCTAGAAATAGGCAATTTTCACGGAGCTGAACAAAATGACTTCCTGACCCACTTGTAGTAGGAAACAAGAAGGAGGAATTATGGGTAAGTGAGCGGTCAGGTGACTAGCAGGGGAGAGAACTGTGTTATTCAAAATTCTTACTAAATGATTTCATGTGGAACAAGAAATGCAAAGAGTGGAAGTGAGGTAAGTTTTGAGCGCAAATAACTGACCACTTTACTTACTACACTTCAACTGCGCCTGCGCAGATCGGTGCGACTTCCAATAAACTAGAGATCGTGAAGCATCCTGGCGCCCACCATTGTCCGATAATTGCATGTTAATGACAAGAGGATAATTTCGTCCATTGTTACTAAGAACAAACAATTGATTTGTAATTTTGTTTGCAGAATTTCGAATCTGAGCGAAAAAGATCGAAAAAGTGACACTGGAAAACACCAAGATATTATCTTTCTAAGTTTCAGGAGTTTCAAGATTTCTAAAAACTGTACTTGACGCCGGGTGTTATAGTACAAGTGAAATGAGCAAAGTTAGTCTGAAAGTGAATGTCCGGAGACGAAATGGTGGGGCAGTTCACTTGCAACTGCATGGACTAAAGAAAACTGATTTAAAATTTGAAGAAATACATTTTAATTCCGAATCATTTGAACTCCTTGATATGGAAGGTGAAGGTATGGATATTCTGTATAGTCAATATATAGAATATGCCCCATGGTTTGATCCGACGACTCTTGTGATGCAACGTCACAACTCGTGAATACCGTATTAATTTGAAGCATAACTTAGATTTTCGAATCGGACAAAAAAAAAGTATCTTGCACAACTAGGCCCCATGTGGGACATGTGTACCAAATTTCAGAAAGATCCATAAAGTAGTTACTGAGCTTAAATTCACGATAACAATGTTTCATTGGGAAATTCAAGATGGCCACCTGGCGGCCATATTGGATTTTCAAATTGGACTAAAAAAGGTATCTTGCACAACTGGACCAAAATGGGAACCTGTGTACCAAATCCATGCAGTACTTCTTGAGAAATCACGATAACAAAGTTGCATGGGGAAATCCAAGATGGCCGCCTGGTGGCCATATTGGATTTTCGAATCGGACCAGAAAAAGTATTCTGCACAACTAGACCACAAGGGGAACCTGTGTACCAAATTTGACAAAAATCCATGAGGTAGTTCCTGAGAAATCACCATAACAAAGTTTCATGGGGAAATTCAAGATGGCCGCCTGATGACCATATTGGATTTCGGAATCGGACCAGAAAAAGTATTTTGCACAACTGGACCACAAGGGGAACCTCTGTACCAAATTTGAGAAAGATCCATGTAGTACTTCCTGAGAAATCGCGATAACAAAGTTTCATGGGGAAATCTAAGATGGCCGCCTGGTGGCCATGATGGATTTTCGAATCGGAACGAAAAAGGTATCTTGCACAACTAGACCCCAAGGGGAACCTGTGTACCAAATTTGACAAAGATCCATGCAGTAGTTTCTGAGAAATCGCGATAACAAAGTTTCATAGGGAAATCCAAGATGGCCGCCTTATAGGCATATTGGATTTTCGAATCGGACCAGAAAATTTATCTTGCACAACTACACTCCAGGGGGAACCTGCGTACCAAATTTGAGAAAGATCCATGCAGCAGTTCCTAAGAAATCGCGATAATAAGAATTGTTAACGGACGGACGACGGACCACGGACGAAAAGCGATTTGCACAGGCCACCATTTGGTGATGGTGGGCTAAAGCACGCCAGTCTGACTCTACCTCACGAAAGCTTCACTACGATATCCCAACGGGGTCATTTGGAACAAAAACATGGTCCATCTCTACCTCAAACACCTTCCTTCACATCCCCAAAATGCCCACTTTGGCTACTACTACTACTGATGACGTCACCAACAACGTCACAGATGACGTAGACATCCCTCAATTCGTAGTCTATACCACAAAAGCTTCACTTTGACACCTCACACGACTTATTCGGACCAAGAATGGTCCTTTAATCGCTCAAACACACCCCACGCACTCCCAAAACGCCCGCTTTCGCTAGTACTTGTACTGATGACGTCACCAATGACGACACAGATTACGTAAGCATCCCCCAAGTCGTGGTCTACAGCACGAGAGCTGCGAAATGCGCAGAATGATGAATGCGGACGGGATACCACCAGCCCAATCCGACGCTACCCCTTCAAATAAGGCCTCATATGGACCAATCGGACCATGGATGGTCCGGCTCGACTCCAAAACGTCCCTTCAAATGCCCTTTTCCAATTCCGTGTCTGCGCATGCGGAGAATCACGTCAATTCCACCCCACACTCATACAGTTAGACGCTCCCCCACGAGTGCTTCACAATGACACCTCACACCCAATTGGACCACTAGGGGTCCACCTAGACCCCAAAACGTCCATCCCCGCGCTACCTGCCCAGTGCGCATGCGCAGTCACTTTTCAAAGAAAATTTAAAGCGTGACCTCGAGACCACTCCCATCGTGTTCTACAGCTCGAGATGAAGAAAACAAGGGGCCACACCCTATATGGCAAATGTCCATTCGTGGGTTTCGCATTAGGTTAAACATGGTCCACTACGCCAGAATGGGCCTAGGATGGCCACCCCGGACCTCCGTGAACTTTTCAGCTAAATTCCATCGTGTTCTTCATCGCGAGACAAAGAAAACAAAATGCCACACCCCATAGTAGAATCCACAAGAGAAAAAAATGACCACCAGTAGTATACAAGGCGTAAATTCGGTCTTTAGCGCGTCAGTGCGCATGCGCAGAACCTTGGTTGACGTCACAATTGGTTGTGTGCGCATGCGTGTGTGTGTGTGTGTGGGTGGTGGGTACATGTGGGTGGTGGGTACATGTGGGTGGTGGGTACATGTGGGTGGTGGGTACATGTGGGTATGCGTGTGTGTGTGTGTGTGTGTGTGGGTGGTGGGTACATGTGGGTCGTGGGTACATGTGGGTGGTGGGTACATGTGGGTGGTGGGTACATGTGGGTGGTGGGTACATGTGGGTGGTGGGTACATGTGGGTGGTGGACATGTGGGTGGTGGGTACATGTGGGTGGTGGGTACATGTGGGTGGTGGGTACATGTGGGTGGTGGGTGGTGGGTGCTGGGTACATGTGGGTGGTGGGTGCTGGGTACAACATGGCAGTGTGGGTGGTGGGTACTGGGTACAACATGGCAGTGTGGGTGGTGGGTGCTGGTTACAACATGGCAGTGTGGGTGGTGGGTGCTGGGTACAAGATGGCGGATTGTAGAAAAACGTATAAAAGGAGTCGATTTTTAGGGTAGGGGTGTATTCATTGCACTACCTTTGCGTAGCACTGTGACTTACCTGACCTGACCAGCCTCCCAGCCTGTCTACCTGCCTGCCTGCCTGCCTGCTTCACCTCTAGTCTGCTTCACCTCTAGTCAGTCATTCAGCCTGCTTGCCTGTTTTGTATCAGCTGTGGACAACCTTTTCACTATAAGTGCAAATTCACCAGACTTTTACACGGTAGCAGTTACTCACCAGCCTGAGCCCATAGTCATGATGAATTCAGCCGACCTAGTCACGCTTCAAAAGTACCGTCTTCGCTTCGTTGGTGAGATGGAGCATGTGGGTGAATTATGTGATTTCCTTATGCAGGAAAACATACTCGTGAAAGAGGGTGTCGAAAATATCATGGCGGAGAAAACCCCTTCAGCACAAAACAGAGCTCTCATCGATGCTCTACCGCGCTGTGCCCCCTATGCATTATCAGCTTTCCTGGAGGGGTTGAAGATCACGAGAAATGACGAACTAGCACATCTACTTGAAGCCGACGACGTTATACAAGATGATGATATCTTAGTGATGGATACCACCGAAGAGCGTACAGCTAGCAAACGTACGCACACCACTAGCCCAGAGAGTACACCTGCTAAACGTGCTGGACGACCCAAACGCCCTCGACTAACACCGTTAGAAATACCTGTGGTTGAGCAGCCAGTAGTACCCCAGGAAGTGTCTTTGAAAGAACAATTTCAACTTCCTATGTCTGTCCAGGACATCAACAACCTCCTCCAAGAGGCTAACCAAGCAGCCCACAAGGACATTTGGGAGCTCTCACCCTATTTAACTGTGAGTGTGAAAGACGAGGAAGTGCATTTTAATGCAGCGGGCTTTAACGACAGACCTGGTAAGCATATTGCCATGACCTTAGACGCCTGGCAAAAACTGGAGACCCTTGATTACGCCATCGATGCGGTTATTCGCGACCAGGGGAGTGACGAAGCGAAATTTCATGTGGGTGACGACATCTTTGTGAGCTGTGCTTATTTCAACGATCAGCTCCTCGTGCATATCCGTAAATGGCGAAGGCGGTTAGATACGCAAGAGCTTGTTGCTTGTCCTCAGGGTGTCACTTTGAAATTAATGGCGTGGCGGAAGTTGCAGAGTCTCGCCAGTACAATTCGTGAAGCTCTGGCCTACCAGGTGTCTCACTATATTTATCAGAAGTACATCGACACAGTCCTGCATCTCATCATACCTCGCATGGACACTCTGGTACCCTCATACGCGAGCATCACTGAAGCACTACAGAAGGTGACCGAGCAGCAAATTGCCCTGGGAGTGGAAGCGGCCTGCCCTGCCAAAATTCCACGTGAAGAGATTATTACGTACATCTATGTGCACCAAGGACGGAAAGACGATGATGAATTCATACAAGTCTTGTTGGCGAACTATTGAGGAGAACAAGTGTTGAAAAACATTTACCATACACATTTATTGATCTGGAGAGCGTATAATTGTATTAAAAATTTCAGAGTTTTTTGACTGTTAATTGTATTAAAAATTCAATACTCAGATATAATTGTATTAAATTCAATACCCTTGTCAATACGTTCATTCTGTGTTAATAAAAATAGTAGAAAATTAAAAAAATGCTTAGTGTTCATTCTTTTTTCCTTTTTTTAATAGTAAAATAGCTCCAAAACGTCTATTTCCATTCTTGCGCATGCGCAGAATGCCCATAGTTCAACCCACACCAGTCCATCAGATGCCCCTTCATGAATGCTTCACATTGATACCTCACTCGGTCCCATCGGGCCACTAGGGGCTCTCCTAGCTCCAAAAAGGCTATTTTCATGCCCTTCGGCCTCCGCGCATGCGCAGAATCACCCTAATTCAATCCCACACCCAGTCCATCAGATGCTCCTTCACGTCACCTTCACTCTCCTAGCTCCAAAAAGGCTATTTTCATAAATGAAGGTCGATATCGACCTTCAAAATAGCCTTTTTGGAGCTAGGGGAGCCCCTAATGGTCCAATGGGGTCGAGTGAGATATCAACAGATACCCCTTCACGTCAGCTTCAATTTGATACCTCACTCGACCCACTACCTCCAAAATAAAAAAAATAAAAAATGAAGGTCGATATCGACCTTCAAAATAGCCTTTTTGGAGCTAGGGGAGCCCCTAATGGTCCAATGGGGTCGAGTGAGGTATCAACAGATGCCCCTTCACGTAAGCTTCAATTTGATACCTCACTCGACCCACTACCTCCAAAATAAAAAAATAAAAAAATGAAGGTCGATATCGACCTTCAAAATAGCCTTTTTGGAGCTAGGGGAGCCCCTAATGGTCCAATGGGGTCGAGTGAGGAATCAATGTGAAGCATTTCACGTAAGCTTCAATTTGATACCTCACTCGACCCACTACCTCCAAAAATAAAAAAAAATAAAAAAAATTTGACCTGGACTTTTGGCGATACATATCGCATGCTGATAGCAAAATACGAACGTAGCGTGCAAGATCTATGGGGCTACGTTTCGTAACATGTGTCTAATTCCGCTTAACCCGGGGCTAGGGGCCGTATGAGCCCATGTACTTCAAGATCCTCATGGTACTCATATGAACAGTCATAATCAAAGCGTGACTGAGGTACATCATTTTTAGATGACGACTCTATAACGAATATTATGGATTAAGAATACTGATCAGCGATACGGATTTGATATTTTGGAACATCATGATGTCTTGCCGGCATCATTGAAAATTGTTGACCGCTTCTCTCTTGCAGGAAACAAGCCTATGTTTATGTATACTTTTGTCTTTTTGAATTTGGTGCTAATACTGTTATATGGAAATGGAATAGGTCTTTGGATTATGGACGCGGATATTCTCTAATGGACGACGGCTGGATTATGAATGACGGACTAGACGCTTGTAATTGTGAAGATGAAATAAGGAGCTAAAATTTTTTTTGGCGGTAGTGGGTCGAGTGAGGTATCAAATTGAAGCTGACGTGAAGGAGCATCTGATGGACTGGGTGTGGGGTTGAATTAGGGTGATTCTGCGCATGCGCGGTGGTCGAAGGGTATAATTTTTTTCAATAATTTCAAAAAAATTAAAATAAATTTAAAAAAAAAAATTTCTTTGGGGAGAGGATGATGGGGGCTGGTGTTAATTTTTTTGTGCTTTTGATAGAAGTTTCCTCTTCCGGGAAAGATGGTTGGCCCTGAAAAGGGCCTTTGAAAGTGTTACACGACACTTATGCGCGGTATATTCTCTTTACCCCTCCCACATGCTTCCTGCAGATTGGGCATTTTATTTTGAGATGGTTTTCTCCTGCGTCGTGGCAGCGACACATATCGCCCACACACGTCAGTGTCACCCAACAATCTTTGCATATACAAAGATGTCCACACGGCAATACTGCATACATGCTCTCTTCATCGGTACAGACACTACATTGTGATAATTTTTCTTCTTGATGGAGTTCTTTCTTCTGTCTGGAAATCTCCGCATCCATTCCAGTCATTGTCGTCTCCATTCCCTGCATGGCTCCCCGCATGATGTTAATCACTTCGTTGAGGCGGGATACCTCGGCTTCGTGTTGGCATCGTTGTGGTGGTGTTTCTGCAGCCGTTATACTGGGAGTTTCGGCAGGCGACGTTGTTGGAAGTCTATTTAACCATGCACGGTCTTCAGCCGAAGTCGTTATACTGGGAGTTTGAGCAGGCGACGTTGTTGTTGTTGTAGTTGTTGGAGGTCTACTATTTAACCATGGAAGCTCGCCGTCTTGTCCCCCATCAGTTATATCACTGTCGTTTTCTTCTTCTTCTTCTATGGCCTCCATTCTGTTTATTTCTTGGTCCTGTTGTTGACTTAGTCTTTGCAATCGTCTATCCTCTTCTCTTATATCTCGCCGGAGTTGTTCCGCAAGTTCTTCTGTACTGCGTATTAACGTGGTTTCGTCTTCAATTCCCCTCTGAAAGCTAGTAACTATGGTGATGCCTCCATTTTCTTCAGTGCTAACTATCTCTCTGTGTTGTTCTGTAGCAGCAGCATTTCTCGGATCTCTAGCGGCACGGTGGGTGAACAGGGGTCGTCTTCTTAAACTCATGATTTGTATTTGTGAATAAATGTCAATATACACGTTATTTATAGTCTAGACGGCTTGTGGGTGGTGGGTGCTGGGTACAAATGTGGGTGGTGGGTACTGGATACAACATGGCAGTGTGGGTGGTGGGTGCTGGGTACAACATGGCAGTGTGGGTGGTGGGTACTGCAGCATGTGGGTGGTGGGTGCTGGGTACAACATGGCAGTGTGGGTGGTGGGTGCTGGGTACAACATGGCAGTGTGGGTGGTGGGTGCTGGGTACAAGATGGCCGCCGGAGTCAGTCAGTGCAACATTATGGTATCTGCTAAAAAAATGTTGTGTTTTATTTTTTTCCAAAGTTTTATTTTTTCCAAAGTTTTATTTCGATAAACTCGCTGGAATTTTCAGGGAACTATTATAAGATTGTAACCCATAGTCTACACGTATTTTTAGCCAGGAAAATCAATTTATTTCCAATGTACCTGGTTTTTCATACTACCGTACACGAACCTTATGGGTTTAAAATCACTAAAAATTAATAAAATAACGGCATAGTCTAGCGTTAGACTGTTAAATTTTTTTAAAGACTATACACTGAATTGCCTGAGTTCAACTTGCAATAAAATTATGTGTGCACTCACAGTTATTGTAAAATGACAGCCGTTTAAAATTGTAAAAGAAACACAAATTACCCTCAAAAAACCTCTAAGCCATATAATAATAATAATAAACATAATCTATAGGTGTTGTACCATGTTAATAGGATCAGTCTAGCATCTGTACTACCCTAGGGTCGAGTGTTTATTGTCCCGTGTATCTCCGCAAGAAAACAACAAAGAAAATGGCGGCTCCAGGATGGTGCGGGGACGCCCTTTCTCATCACGGCGTCGACCGTAGCGCCATCTGCACACATTGACGCAAGGGAGACAACTCGTGTGGGCCAAGGATATGGAAATAGCCGTGTTGGAGCTAGGGGAGTGACTACTGGTCCAGTGGGGTCGAGTGAGGTATCAATGTGAAGCCTATGTGAGGGGGCATGTAATGGGCTGGGTGTGGGGTTGAACTAGCGTCATTCTGCGCATGCGCGGTGGCCGAAGGGTATGAAAATAGCCGTTTTGGAGCTAGCGAAGCCAATAATGGTCCAATGGGGTCGAGTGAGGTATCAAAGTGAAGCTTATGTGAAGGGGCATCTGACTGGACTAGCGGCTTGGGCGTTGTCACCAATCTGCGCATGCGCGGTGGCCGCAGGTTATGGAAATAGCCGTGTTGGTAGCTAGCGAAGCCAATAATGGTGCAATGGGATCGAGTGAGGTATCAAAGTGAAGCTTAGGTGAAGGGGCATCTGACTGGACTAGCGGCTTGGGCGTTGTCACCATTCTGCGCATGCGCGGTGGCCCAAGGGTATGGAAATAGCCGTGTTGGGAGCTAGGGGAGTTACTACTGGTCCAGTGGGGTCGAGTGAGGTATCAAAGTGAAGCTTAGGTGAAGGGGCATCTGACTGGACTAGCGGATTTGAAATAGCGTCATTCTGCGCATGCGCGGTGGCCCAAGGGTATGGAAATAGCCGTGTTGGGAGCTAGCGAAGCCAATAATGGTGCAATGGGGTCGTATGAGGTATCAAAGTGAAGCCTAGGTGAAGGGGCATCTGACTGGACTAGTGGGTGTGAACTAGCGTCATTCTGCGCATGCGCATAGACGTTTTGGAGCTAGCGAAGACAATAATGGTCCGATGGGGTCGAGTGAGGTATCAAAGTGAAGCTTAGATGAAGGGGCATCTAATGGGTTGGGTGTGAAACATTTTGGAGACGATTTCAATGTTGTCTTCCATCTGTGCGGGAATTCTTAATTGTTTTTACACGCATAAATGACACATACAGATGTAGCGTCGTGGCAAATGTTCTGAAGTATATTTTATCTTGGAGCGCGCGCCTACAAAAATTGCATTGTCAATTTTAATTATTTTCTACAAGGTACGCGTATTTTTTTATTTACAATTTTTTTTATTCAAATTAGCAAGAATCGGTATATATAAATTTTTGTCTGGCGCGGTATTTTATCATTCATCATTATGGCAGCGCCCGGGAAGGAACTCGCTTTCTTTCAATTGACGTCGGATGTCATTCTCATCGTGTATGATCATGAATTGCAGCTGATCAAAGAACAGCCTATAGAAGTGAAATTATCTTTAAGCCTAGCCGGCTGGACTCTATTGACACGCTTGTTACAGGGGAAAGAGCCCGAAGTGGATTTTATGCATGTCGGCGTCGGTGTCTACCTACGGAGTGGAAGAGAGGATTCTTTTTTTCCGCGGTTAGAACAGTGTGGGGGTGATGCTATTGTACTTTGGCCGGCATTATGGCAGGCGCTGAAATCTATAATCACCGAAGTTCATGATCTACTGTATCCTGAGCTCAATTCGGTCGTTACCCGTACGCTGACCCCGGATTGTACCTTATTATTATACCCCCAATGCGTCCAGCTTATTGATGATGATAGCCGGTGTTGGTGCACGTCTGAACCGGCCCGTGTGTCTTTATCCCCCGAAGGCTGGACTACCTTGAAACGTGTGTTATTCGGTCATCTCGATGGAGATAGTATTCACCTGTGTGACGACGTGTACATTTTCCGCGGACCGTATTTTGCCCGACTTATCTGTCTCAAGCGAGGAGGATTTACTCTGGACCCCGATCTCTGGACGGCTTTACAACAAGTAGTTCCCGTAGTCGATAAAGTAATTTTTCCACAGGAGCCGCCTCTCACAGACTAGTCCCTGAAAGACTATAAATACGAGGGATGAGACAGAGTGTGTATCATTCTTCGTTCGACATTTAGAGCAAGCATGTCACTACCACTACGAGCCATCCTACCTCTTACACCCAGTGTGAGGTTATACGTCTATGAAGATAAAGTCACCCTGGTGAAAGACGATCAAGCTATTTACTGGACGCCCGCTGAGATGCTATCGAATCCCGTCACGCTACAGCGCGATGGATGGAATAAATTTAAACGGGTGTTGAGCGGTGAATTGGACGGAGACCTTATCCACCTGGACAATGCCATGTACGTATATTCCGTACCGCCCCTCTTCATACGAAAAAGATGGCGTCTGGGCCGCTACCAAGAGCCTACACAAAGTATCCTCCTAAGCCCCTCTGTGTGGT
This sequence comes from Hanleya hanleyi, assembly GCA_036873755.1. Lineage (NCBI taxonomy): Eukaryota > Metazoa > Mollusca > Polyplacophora > Lepidopleurida > Hanleyidae > Hanleya > Hanleya hanleyi. The sequence goes on from JAVTVY010021018.1 coordinate 45,641, forward strand.
CAGCCTTGGAGAAAATAGTGCCTATTGTGGACCAGTTATTTACACCGGACGACCGATCACCCGACCAATTGGCGTGGGTTCGTGCTATGGAAGATGCGTTCGCTGAACCTGATGAAAAATTACAACATGATGATGATGGGGAAAGTACTATATCTATAGAATGCACAGAGGCTAGAGTGTCAGTATCACCCGATGAAGCGAGCACACACATGACGACCCAGGAGCGGCCCGATGAAGAAGAAAAAGTCCGTGATGAAGCAGCGGTCCCGAAAAAAGGAGAAGTCTACAGTGATTAACGAGGTGTTAACCGATTTGTATTACAATCCTACCAGTCCAGCCGCATATAGCGCTGTGGGAGCGTTGGCTCGAGCGGCCCATTCTCAAGGCATCAGTCGAACTGAAGTTCGAGACTGGTTAAAAACCCAAGACACCTATAGTTTACATCGAGCCGCCCGACGCCATTTTCGCCGTAACCGAGTCATCGTCGGCGGTATAGACGCGCAATGGCAAGCGGATTTAGTGGACATGAGTCGATTTGCACCTGACAATGATGGACATCGGTACATATTGACCTGTATCGATATTTTATCCAAGTATGCCTGGGTACTACCCATTCGCACCAAAACAGGAGAGAATCTCATAGGAGCCTTCCAACAGATTTTCAAGACGGGGCGCAAACCTCTTTATTTGCAAACAGATGAAGGCACAGAATTTCTCAACCGACCCTTTCAAGCCTTTCTTAAGAAACAGAAGGTATTTTTCTTTCATACGTACAACGAGACGAAAGCTTCGGTAGTGGAACGTTTCAATCGTACCTTCAAAGGACGCATGTACAAGTATTTTACAGCCCAAAACACTCGACGCTACATCGATGTACTATCTCAACTGGTCCAAGGCTATAATCGCGCCTATCATCGCAGTATCCAGCGAGCTCCCCGTGATGTGACAGAACGCAACGAACATCAAGTGCGTGCTACGCTGTACTCCTCCAGTCCCCCCTCACTGACGGCACCCCGGTACAAACGTGGGGATATGGTACGGATCAGTAAAGTGAAAGGTCAATTTGAGAAAAGTTACTTACCCAACTGGAGTGACGAGCACTTTGTCATCGTACGCCATAAACCTCGACAGCCACACGTCTATCAACTGGAAGATCTACAAGGAGAGAGACTGCAAGGCACGTTTTACGAGGCAGAATTACAACCTATAGTGAAAACACAGAAAGACTACTACACGGTGGAAAAGATTTTGAAAACGGAACATCGCCGTGGCATTCCCTATCATCTCGTCAAATGGCAAGGATGGCCTCGTTCGTTTAATTCCTGGGTGTCCGGCCGTGACATGAAACGTCTATAAATTCTAACCCCTATCACCACCCGCCTTCAGTGTAGGATTGGACCATGGATAGTACACGTCTACCCTTACTCTTACGAACTCGAAAAGCACAAGTGGGTACTGTAGTGTGTGTAATAGTGGTTCTGGGTACGTTATTTACAGGCGTGTTCTACGATTTGACGACCGTGATATCCTGTTTGAACACCCTGCGTTCTCCGTCATCCACCACTTCCACTACCACGACGACCACGACGCTGCCTACGCCAGCCAAGACGTCAAGGGTTCGCCACGTATCAACCCAGACACCCACCACATCGTCTACTCCAGCCACCACCACCCCGTTACCCTTTACCCGCTACATCGACCTATCCACCACGACGACGACCACGGCCCGTACTCCGACTCCAACTCCACGTCATCCTACGTCATCCCTGAGAAGCGACGATCCTTCCACCTCAACACCCACACCTAGTACCACCACTACGACGCCGCTAAACATATTTGCAGTGGATCCTCGTGAATCACTACGTTTACCACCACAACGGTACCCATTCGAGTACGACGCCCGGTGGGATCCACGACAACGCTATTGGGCTTCTAACCGTCGAGCGCAAATCACCAAATAAAAAAACGATGGACCCGCGATGGCAGCATCCATTCACGTGCCTCATCGCTGGACCGACAGGGTCGGGAAAAACGCACTTCGTTCAACGTCTGATCCAACACGGGTCAGCCCTGATTTCACCCCCTCTAGCTCGCATCCTGTGGTGTTATGGTGCTTGGCAACCCGCCTACGAGGCACTGGCCCGTGTCCCGGGACTCACCTTAGTGGAAGGCTTACCGCCTGAGGATACACCCCAAGACACCTTGGTGGTGGTAGACGATCTCATGACGGAAACGGATAGTCGAATCACCCGTCTCTTTACCAAAGGCAGCCATCATCGTCGGTTGAGCATCATCTACATCGTACAGAATCTCTTCAGTAAAAACAAAGAGCACAGGAACATTAGTTTGAATGCTCAGTATGTGGTGTTATTCAAAAACCCCAGAGACGCTTCACAAATTAACCACCTGGCCCAACAGATGTACCCTAAAAACACGGCCTTTGTACGAGAAGCCTTTGAAGATGCGACCCAACCTGCGCACGGGTATCTACTCATCGACTTGAAACAAGACACGCCCTCACCCCTGCGATTGCGTACCCTCATTTTTCCCGGCGAGATGCAGACGGTGTACACACCCAAATGAGTAAAGAAGAGTAAAGAAGATAAAAGAAGAAGACAACGTACTCGAGCCCTCATTCCTCATCATGTCTGCACGGATACGCAAGCACGCGCCGGCTTTGCGCGTATTACGCAGCGCGCCTCCGGAGGTGGGCCGGGCCCTGGTGCGCGGCGCGGATGCGGACTTGGTACGGTGTTTGTGTGAAGTGGCCCATAATGTGTTAAAAGGCAATGTTCCACTCAGTCCTCTGCAGAAAGGGAAATTGCAACGGCACAAGGCGGGTCTCCGAACGTTGGTCAAGAAGACGGGCAGTGTCAAGAAAAAGAAACAGGTGTTACAGCGAGGTGGATTTCTCGGCGCACTTCTCGCCCCCTTAGCCGCTACTGTACTGGGCCCGTTACTCGGTTCCATCTTGGGAGGACGCTAACATGGAACATACGAAAAAAATGATGCTGGTCGAACCTCGACTGTTACAGAGTTTGCAATCCCCCTATCCCGTACCGGCCACAGTGCAACAACTCCAGTCTCTGGATGAAGAGATGAATAGTATACTGCAACGTCGACTCCCCGATCACGAGAAAATTCAACTCTACCATCATACGCTGAACCAGTACCAGACGTTTATGGATCAATATAGAGGAGGCGGAAGTAGTACTAGTACCCCACTACCTACCACCACCACCACGTCCACAACGCCTACACTCATACCACCGTCATCCTCGGCCTCACCTGAGCTGGAACAGGAAGTGTTGGCCAGTGTGCCTAAAGCCTTCAAGACCAAGGCGCGTTTATTGTTGGCCCGGGTGAAACAGAATGCCGATATGGGTTGGAACGCGGAAGGAAAACTGCTGATTCGCAACCAAGTGGTGCCGGGGTCTCATATGACCGATTTGATCAACGATATGGTCCGTTCTCGCAAACACTCTAATCCACCGGGCTGGGAAGCCTTTGCTCAGGGGTTAAAAGACACACACACCCCTCAAGAATTGGTAGGAAATCGTGAACGCTGGAAGTGGATGCAAGCACCCTCTCGACGTCTCCCCCCTACCTGGGAACGTGATGAATGGCAACCGTACACCCCACCCAAAACACCCTCACGGCGGGCACCTACTTCGTCACCTCTTTTACCACGTCATCCCCTGCAAACCCCCAGAGCTAAGTCACCGCGACGATCACGACGCCGAGGTAAGGCGCCCAAGGCCTGGGAACCCTACTAACTCCTATAAAAACCCGGTGCAGAAGCCAGAACAACTCCGTCGTCGTCGTCGTCGTCATGTTTTACCTGACGTTGCCCAGTAATAGTTCACTCGATGTGTTTCCTGACAACACCTTGACCAAGTATGTCACTCAATTACCCCAACCGTTACATTTACCGGGACGATGGGAATGTGGACTGGTGGATATTCAATACCCTTACTCATGGTACAACGTACAAGACCAAGAAGTATGGTACGAAGTGACCTACGAAGAACGAATCTACAGACTGACTCTACCCCAAGGCCAATACGATACGCCGCAGAAGTTCATACAGGCTCTGAATGCCTTGATGGAGTACAAGACTCTAAAGAAGAGCGTGGCTGATGCAACAACCCTGATAGCCTTGCGCTTCAAGAGAAACATATCCTTCGATGTCAACGTACACAACGACAAGAGCTCTATCATGCTGGCCCCTAACGTGAAAGTGAAACTCAGTCCTACACTACAGCAAATGTTAAGGCTGCCTCACAGCGTCTACAAGGGAGCCACCATTGTCAACGGTACCCATTTGATGGATATGAAAGTAGGTATGTACGGACTGTACGTCTACTCGGATGCCGTGGACAGCCATATTGTGGGTGATATGAACACACCTCTGTTACGGGTGGTGCCCATTAGCAAGACGTATGGCGAACAAGCCACCCACAGTTTCAACCCTATAATGTACCTCCCCGTACGACATACCGATATCGACACGATCACGGTGGATATAAGAGATGACACGGGACGTCCGATCCCATTCGAACGAGGAAAAGTGGTGCTGACACTTGCTTTCCAACAAACCCGCTCTCCTCACTTCGTATAATGTACGTGCCTTACCAGTGCCATACGCCCAGCTATGCCGACTACTACAAGAAACAAACGGGAGGAAGCTTGCCCATGTTTAGCGGGGCACGCATGCAACGAGGTCACGGATTGGGGAACATACTGGGCAGCATTGTGAACACATTTTTACCCATGGTGACACGGGGTGTTAAAGCGGTGGGGAAACAAGCGGTACGCAGTGGATTGCGCGTGGCCGGTGATGTGATGGAAGGCACAGCACCCCGACAAGCCTTCAAACGACGGGCTAAAGAAGCCGGGGGTGTGTTGATCGCCAAAGCCCTTAAAAGACAAAGGCCGACACAGCGAAGAGTCATTCGACGTCCAACACACCGACGACGCACACCCCAGAGGAGAAGGACTAAGCCCCAGAAGAAAAAGAGGAATAGTAGTAGGAGAGACATCTTCGCATAATGGCATTCATTCACTCCGAGTCGTGTCCGTCTACCAACAGTGAATTGGATTTGTGGACTATTCCACCCACCCAAACCAGTGTAGCTGAAGGACGTTGGGTAGAACATCGACCCCTAGCTAGCCTGACGGGGATGGGCCCCGTAGAATTTACCATTGAAAACAAAGATACGGCCTACCTGGATTTAGCCCACACCTACTTGTACGTAAAAGCCAAAATAACGAACAAGGACGGGACGGACATAGCGGTCGATGCGAGAGTAGCCCCGGTGAATCTTTGGCTGCACTCCTTGTTCCAACAGGTGGATATAAGTCTGAACGATAGACTCATCAGTACGTCCACCAATACGTATCCGTATCGAGCCTACATGGAGACGCTGTTGTCGTACGGCAGTGATGCCAAACAATCACACTTACAAGCTGCGATGTACTTCAGGGATACGCCGGGATACCAGGACAACATACTCGGTGCCAATATTGGGTTCGTCACACGCAAAAGAATGGCAGCCGAAAGCAAGTCCATCGATATGATGGGACGACTGCACGCCGATCTGTTCCTGCAAGACCGCTACATGATGAACGGTGTATCCATCAAGATCAAGTTGATCCGTTCCTTACCCCAGTTCGCCTTAATGGCCGGTGGGCCGGGGGCTTTCGATTACAACATCGTCATTGAAGATGCAGCCCTGTTTGTCCGTACGGTAGATTTGCAACAGGGGGTGTTGCTGAGTCACATGCAAGCCTTATCGAAAAAAAAGCCCTGTACCCCATCCGACGCGTACAGACCAAGGTGTTCTCTGTGCCAACAGGTACGATGATGGCCAACAGAGAAAATTTATTTCTAGGGGATCTGCCTAAACGTCTTACTCTGGCGTGTGTGTCCAACACCGCATTCAATGGAAATTGGGCTGAGAATCCGTTCAAATTTGAACATTTCAACATCAACTTTGTGGCACTGCACGTGGCCGGTCATCAAATTCCAGCCCGTCCATTACAACCGGACTTTACTAGCGAAAACTATGTGCGGACCTACCTGAACCTGTTTACAGCCACAGGACAAAACAACCAGGACGAAGGCAATACCATCAGTCGACAAGACTTTAGCCGTGGGTACACATTGTTCGCCTTTGACCTCACCCCTACCTTGGAACACGATCATCAACTGGCTTTGCTGAAGAAAGGAAACCTACGGTTGGAACTGCGTTTCTCCACCGCTCTAACCTACTCCATTAACGTGATTTGCTACGCCGAGTTTGATAACGTCATCAGCGTAGATGAGCAAAGAAACGTGCTGTGTGACTTCTCCACCTAACATGGATACAGAGCAGCTGATGAGCATACTCCAGCGAGATCCGAAGATCCCCTTTCGAGGTGTGTTTCCACGCAATGTGTTTCCCACCCACTCCACCACTCCAGCAGCCTACATCCTGAATACAGACACGAGGAGTCGACCCGGTGAACATTGGATAGCTGTGTACGTGGACACCCTAGGCCAAGGCGAATACTTTGATTCCTACGGACTTGCACCCCTACATGCCGATTTGGTGAAATTCATGGACGTCTCTACTACAGAGTGGCGTTGGAATACGCAAAGATTACAAGGCCCCTTGAGTAGTGTGTGCGGACAGTACTGTGTGTTTTATCTCACTCACCGGAGTAGAGGACATTCTATGCCCACCATTGTACATATGTTTGATGATTATTGTCAAGCCGAAGACCGTGATGTCCTCGTCTATGACTGGACGGCCTCTCGTTTTAATGTGCATGCTCCATTTCTCTGGTTAACTTAAAAATGTACTGCGCGCGCGCGCAGACCACTTGTTTATTGTTATGACGTTGTTGTTCTGACGTTCTGTTGAATAAATTGATGAAAAAACACAAAAAAATGATTTGACTTTCTCTTTTTTATTTAAGTCAACAAGAATGGGTTACTGACTATATACAAATAGAATACAGGGTACAAATAGTAGGGGTATGTACACATAGAATAGTAGTGGTATGGTTAAGGTACAAAAAAATGTCAGGAGTAGGATTCGAACCTACGACAGCATTCGCCGACCAGCACTTACTACCGGCGCCTTAGACCACTCGGCCATCCTGACTTTTACAGTTTTAACTCGTGTATCAACAGTTATAGTTCGACATTGTTTTTTACAAGTCCAAGTAAGTGGTGCTCACACCGTCGGCCAATACTTTTCGTTTGGGATAAAAGAAAGTAAAGGCGTCTCGTTGCTGGATATAGGTGCGCATCTGGTGGTCGACCACCCGGAATCCTCGGTTAGTGCCACTGGCACTGGCTTGGCTTTGCAACACGCCCAGGTAGAGAGCTTTGTCGATGGCAGGGTCACGTCGGTTGACGCCTTTACAACTAAACTTGTTGTTTCCATCACTTCCGTAACAGTAGTAGGTCTTGGACGACAGGGCAATCATGGCATCGCCACTCCACTCTAACTTGAAGAGGCCCGGTGTACGCTTGTCGTACTGGTAGTGCTCACGTCGAGGCAGCCATTGATCACGTTCGGCTTCATACTGATCCCTTAGCTCGGGTTTCACCAGGGACTCCCAATCGGCGTTGGAGACGGCCATGTAGGCGGAATCTGTGTCCATCTCCATCAACTGCCAGTCTGAGGCATTAAAATACACACCCATGAAGTCATAGAGAAACTGTAGCATCCTCAGCTTGGCCACCTGGTAGACCATACATCCAATCTGCAGGGGTAAGTTGTACCGGATAGTCTTCTTGGCTGAAGTGACTTCATAGGTGTCGTCATCGATGACCTCCACGGATCGAAACAGAGAATTCACTTTTTTGCGGGCTTGGGCAGTAGTACAAATGTTCACGTTGACGTGCTTATCCTGGTTCGTTACCGTTTTTCCGTAATAACCATTGCCAGTGAGCTTCCAAGATTCAGCGATGATGGCCTGACTCGGGTATTCATCACCTTGACGACGGGCCTTCGTCACGAGGTCTGCATTCTCCGCAAAACAAGCCTCAGGTACGTACTGTATTACCTGATATATTTGAGTAATTTCCAAACCGTGGTTCATGTACCACTGCAGTAAGGGGGTACCCAGCAAGATTTTCTCGGCCCACATACTCCCAATCAACATGCGGCGAGGTTGAGGCAAACACTCGTGTTGCTCCGCGTAGGTCCTCATGGTGTCCCCAATATCCGCCCGACCCACCAGCGTGTTCTTAAAGATAGGCGGACACTGGGCGAAGAGGGGCTTGAGAGTGTCGGGAACATGCAAATCACATTCTACAAAGCCGTAGAGCTGCCCCGAACGAATGGCGTCCAACATCTGTGGCAGACTCAGCAGTCGCCGACGACTCAAGGGGTACTCACGCTCTTTTAAGAACCGTTGTAAATGGGGCAGGGCCTGGCACATCGTGTGAAATTCACACTCCCACATTTCAATCAGATGGAAGCCTCTCTCTTTCACGTAATCCCCATTCGCCACCACTTCTTCGCGTAATTCTTCCGGTGTTTTTCCACGTCGCTCGTTGAAGCGGCCAGCGCTGAAATGGCATTCGTGGCCGTGCCAGTAACACCCGTAAAACTGGAAAACGGTCGGTGTTCCTTGTACAAGGGCAAACCCATCGACGGGGAGTCGGCGATCTCCTATCCGCTTCTCTGTGGCGTTGGTCTGGTGTCGAATATAAATTCCCCGTCGATAGGCTTCCCAGTCCAACCACTGGTCGGCGAGATGTTTGTACGGCGTCCGTTGCGGTGTAAAATGCCGACCGTCTGCCAACCAACGTGTATAATGCCCGCTGGGCATGGGTTGGGCGAGCGACCACAAGTACAAGGCATTCGCGTCAAAGCCAATGATTTTGGCACAGGGTTTCCCACTGGGCAGAGTAGTCACATCCTTCTCATGGTAGCGGTGAAAAATAAGGCTAGGTCCACCCACGATGTTCTGCTTCAAACAATCATGCATGTCTGCATCTTTTCGTTGTATGAGTGAAAAGTACGTAGAGCAATCTTGAAAAAGATGGCGAAGCGCGAGACCAGGTAAACTCAAGCACTCTTTGAATATATCCACGTGCATTTGGCGACGAAAGAGTTGCACCATTTTCGCGGCCGCCTCCAGGAAGGGAACCACATCTAGGTTGTTATACCACACCAGGAAATCACGCAACGTCTCCATATGTTCATCGTTCCACACTTGTTGGAGTTCGATGTAGGTGGCCTCTGGCAGAGCTTCCCCTTTCAGGTCATTGTAAAACGCTTCCCGGGGTGGCAACTGGGTGTCTTCTAAGCGGTCCAGGCTCGTCATATAGGTGTAAGGAAAGTAACCTTTGGTTTGTGCACAGTTATAGGCCTTGACCCACTGATCATAGCTACAATTAGGAGCTAAATAGTTCCGTACATCCAGGAAATGCAGTGATGTGGTAGTGAGGGCCATATGATTATTGATCTTCTTGATGACGGACTTGAGGGTATTCGCCTGGGCCAAGTAAGGGTAGAGAAATTCCTTCACCATGTTCAAATCATAACGTCCCGAGTTGAAGCCGAGCACCGGTAACTGGCCTAGGTATTGTAGGAACCGTAACTTCAATTTCTCCGCATAGGGTTTAGGAAGAGGTACATCCTGCGACTGCAGGGGCTGCGACTGCAGGGACTCGGACTCCGACTCGGACTCGGACTCTTCATCGTCGCTGAACGCTACACCGGGTACAGGGATACGGTCGTCCAGTTGGTCCAGTACGTCCTGAAACTTGGCCACCAACAATTCCGTACTAGCCGCACTGACTTGCTCTAAATACTCCATCATGCGGGTAATCAACTCATGGGAGTGCCCCGTGGACACGAAACACACCGGAGCAGCGTCATAGCCAGGTACATTGCTGGAAATACTGACACTCAGAGGAATATGGCGCTGCGTCCACTGCGTTTTTGCTGAAAACATGTCCATGGGCTCCAACAGGGCCTCGAAATCATAACACGCCCGGTAGGGAAAATAACGGTCCTCTTCCGGTATCATCACACCCTCATCGGCCAGTTCCTGGAAAATAGTAGGCGTATTATGATACACACCACCCGGATATACTCGCTTGACACTGTTGTCACAGATTTTCTCGTGGCGATGTAAGTCGGTGGAGCGATGAAACACCCGATGGCATTGACCACACCTGAAAGACTGAGCGTACTGGCTCATATCGTGGATCAGCGAAAAATGACTCACCCCACCGTTGTCGAAGACATTGACTTTCATCGTAGCAGCATACCGTTCTGTTGATCGCCGAACCAATTCAGACACAAATGTATCGTCCTCGTATCGTAATCGATAGACAAAGATATTAATGTCGAACAGTGTTTCCACGTCATCCAAATTCTTAAAAGGTACTCCACGGAAGTGCCGCGGGTCAATGTCTTGCGCCTGTAAATACTGTTCCCAATAGCCATCGGCCACTGTGTCACAAGACTTGGGGTGACACTCGTCCACCTGCACGGCCAAACATCGAAACAGACATTTACGGTCTTTGTAGGGTCCCTTTGTCCCTCCTGTTAATGCATACAGGCCGTGTCGATGAAGCAACCACGGAGGAAGTAGTACAGGAGCACCGATAGGATGATCTCTCATTTTCGTGACGAAAAATGTGACGTTGGTCACCATTTCCACCAGCCATTGGGTATTGGGGCGTTGCAACCGGGCCCATTCCAATGGATCCAACGTAGTCAATTGGTCGATGAGTGGCTCCAGAGAAATGGCATCCGTGATCGTGAATGGCTGGTCAAACACATACGAATTATTACTGGGATAGAAATACCGCAGTTGGTCCGTCTTTTTGTGCCGTAAGATATACCCAAATGTCACATTCAATTTAAAGGCAGTGACCTGATCTTTGAAAATGTTCTCGGCGTAAGTAGGAAGATACGTGAGGTCCTGCAGTCGGTAGTTATACAAGTCCAATAGACGTCGGTCACGGTGGAAACAATGGCGTATGGTAGCCCAGTGACGTTGATAAATGTCCCTGACACGCTCATCTTCAGGCAAGACTTCAACCGGAGGTACTGCTGGGTCCAAGGGAAAATCTTCTCCACGTCTCATGCTTTTCGTCTCATACAAGCGGATAGGCAAGCAGGCAGGCAGGCAGGCAGACAGGTCAGGTAAGTCAGATTGAATACACCCCTACCCTAAAAATCGACTCCTTTTATACGTTTTTCTACAATCCGCCATCTTGTACCCAGCACCCACCACCCACACTGCCATGTTGTAACCAGCACCCACCACCCACACTGCCATGTTGTACCCAGTACCCACCACCCACACTGCCATGTTGTACCCAGCACCCACCACCCACATGTACCCAGCACCCACCACCCACCACCCACATGTACCCACCACCCACATGTACCCACCACCCACATGTACCCACCACCCACATGTACCCACCACCCACATGTACCCACCACCCACATGTACCCACCACCCACATGTATGTGTACCCACCACCCACATGTACCCACCACCCACATGTACCCACCACCCACATGTACCCACCACCCACATGTACCCACCACCCACATGTACCCACCACCCACATGTACCCACCACCCACATGTACCCACCACCCACATGTACCCACCACCCACATGTACCCACCACCCACACACACACACACACACACGCATGCGCACACAACCAATTGTGACGTCAACCAAGGTTCTGCGCATGCGCACTGACGCGCTAAAGACCGAATTTACGCCTTGTATACTACTACCACCCCAATACTCCTACCTAATACTCCCAAGGACAGTCGCCAACAGAGTTATTGTCCCGTCAGAGTTGTCGTGCTTGGGTCCAGAGTGTATAGATGGCGCTACGATCTTAATTCTCGTATCATCCGGGAATTTGTCACTGGACGCCATTTTCAGCTACCAATATGACACAAACGGACATGCACGGATGTTTTTTTAACCTTTTGCGAGCGATTGTACCATGCAAAATTATATAAAACTAACGGGCGGGTGTATGTATCTAATGCATTCATACCACGGAAGAAAACATGCTGAGATTTGCTGGTCCCCGGTGACGTCATGCTCCGTTGGTCATCTTGGACTAACGTAGGACGAATGTTGTGCGGCCGCCATTTTGAAAATAGCCATCTTGACAGTTCACATAATAAATGCACTGGCGTTATACATACATTCTTTATCGTTATTATTACACGCTTACTTGAGACCCCTTTAGTATTATAATAGTGTTTAGCATAACACTTCTTGCAGAATGTAAACAACCAACATGTTACGACGGTCATTCATCGCCGTATGTCGGGATCCTACGCATGGACAGTCGGATAGCCACCGGCTACTGTTTACATGTTGTCCGACCTTAAATAACCAATCAATGGACCACCACTATCAATGAACCCCAAATTTCCGGTGATTCAGGCGATCCCCCGGAGATTTCAAGTTTCGTTGACATGGAACTACTTTCTGTCCGCGAAGGCTTCTTCCAGGAAGTGACCGCATCACCGCCAGACCTGACCGCATCATCGCGGAGGATACATCCCCGGGGTCATTTTTGGTCACGTGACCGGATATGACCTTTGTTGGAACTATAGTGACCTTGACCTCCACGTGACCTCCACCAGGAATTGTTCAGACAGTTATCTTTCCCTAAATGCGGGTGCAGATCCCCTTTCTATACTACTAACCAAATAGACGAAAATAGGTGTTGTTTCATGTGCTGTTTCAAGCAGATGTGTCAGATTAAAATCTTGTATGTTCTCTGATACGTATTCGGAAGCATTTTCGCATACTGTCGAACACTACACGCTTGTTGCCTAATTGGCCGAAAATACGGTTTGGTGATGTCACCGTTCTATAACTACTCCATGGTCCATATTAGGAGAACTCCCTCCGTATGACCAAATTTGATTGACTACCGGTACTCGAAGGATATGAACATTTTTCCCCCGTTTGAAAGTAACACAAAGTTACCACTTGCCATAATATTTGAAGCTCAAAGACGATCATCGCTGAACGGTGACGGCAAGCTCATATCCTGAATGAATAATTTCCATATTTATATTTACTAATGACCATTTTTGCTATACTAATGACCAGTTTGCTATCAGAATAATGTGCTTAATCTCGTCAACCTGTAGAGTACTTAGTGCACCATAATCAAGTTCTCTTATACCAAATAAAATTGTACTTGGATTGAGCTTAATTGAACACTAGGATTTCCTGGATTTCAACTTCTTTATTAAACACGACGTTTCGCTAAGTCTGCCCTTAGCATTCTCAAGTGTATAAATGTACAATCAAACATGAGGTATATATATATGTACAGGGTATGATGAAGCCAATTTAATATAACAACAATATATGGTCTGAAAACAGTGGGGTGTAGACACTCCTGGACACTCCTGGATTATACACTTGAGAATGCTAAGGGCAGACTTAGCGAAACGTCGTGTTTAATAAAGAAGAAGTTGAAATCCAGGAAATCCCAGTGTTCATACTTGTACTACTTCTATACGTCAAATCGAAAGACACTTCAAAATGTCATTCAAAAGTTTGAGCTTAATTCTCATTTGAATACGCGCCGCTATTGTATTTTGTACAAAGAAATGTTCAATAAAATCCACTTCATTATACATACAAGACATTTGTTGGTGTCGTGTTTTCCCATTTTGTGCAACAAAATACCAGTCGAATATATATTGTGCAATATTCTCCACTGCAATACCCATAATCTCACTTCCTTACAACATTTGAAAGGAATTATGTAAAGTACTTCATCGATATCAATATCATATTTTCTTATCCAAAACCGACTATACCACATGGCACAACAGATTTTGTTTTACATATTGGTATAATTTTCGAAAATGTTTGGCACGCCAATCCGTAGCAACCTCATCGCAAAAGTAAAGACGACCTCTTTCAGGTGGAGCAGGTAACGTATAACTGTTCTTTCCAACCTTAGGAATAGCGACTTTCAAAGCGTTGTATTGGAAAATTCTCATAGGAGATCGTCCCACTTTTTTAACGATCTGATCATAACTACACATTTTATTGTTGTCAAAAAAATCTTTCATTCTAGTTGTACCTTGTTTAATCCAGTCCTTGAAGTATAACGGTTTGTTATTATATAATACAAATTTATTATTAAAAAGCAACTGATCTGGGATTTGGTGCGTGTATTATTCCATTATTAATTTGAATAGGTCGTGGGGCGAAAAACCTACAAAAAAACACCAAAAAAACAAACAATTATTTTAGCGGTCAGCGAACCCTGGGATTGCACGTAGATAAAAATGTATTGAAATGATATGTGAAATAAACGAATGTGGATTATGTAATTAGAGTATCTATAGGTGTATTAAGAAGACCATCATGTATTCATGTGATTTGTGAGCGTACTATTTAACTTGGACATTCAACACACCCTGCATACCAAACGGCTGCTCCAACTTCCGCCGGAGGGTGAACTTTCGCCGGAGGGAAATTACAAATTTGAGAAGCTAAGTAAGTTCAGATTTTTCATTTTTTTGGTAGTTTTCACGTATTTACTACTCGAAAATTGAATGAGAAAATGTTCTCAATGGGACGTGTTAGCAATTCGTGTGAAATTTTCAACTCTTCCTTGTATTATTTTTTAATTACAATTCATTTTATGTGACATTAAGAGCTATATTGCAACATAACAGTGATTAGATGCTTAAAAAATCATCTATCTTTGTATCCTTTGCCAAATAAGTTATAGATATATGAAGAATAGTTCCTTAACAGCAGGCTGATAGCTTGTAGTTTCAAATAGTTCAATCTACTTCGGTCAATGTTAGATTTTCTAGCTCATGCATGTTCGTATATGGAACAAATACCGCCGGAGGAGCATGTCTCGAAGATATGATTACCGCCGGAGGATCTAATCTCTAATTGCGTTTGTCTATGTACACGATCAGGCCATTTTACTATATGTTAACCATGCAGACATAGCCATGATCATCACTAATTTTATCCTCGACATTTACGCTCCATCGTGCCAACTCGTGTATTGGCCTAGGTGTTCTCTTCAGCATTCTAATTTTCCGGTCTCTTTGGCGAATCAATCTCCCCTGCGTCAGAGTTTGTAACCCCTAAACTGTCGGCGAAACAACCAAATTTATATTTAGTAAATAGTGTCCTGTTGCATTTTGAGGGAATATTTGGACTTAGAAGAACTTTTGTAGAGTGAACTAACGGAACTAACTTTCTTCTCTCTAGTAGGTCGGGGATATTCTTAAATCTAGATTTAAAATTGTGCTTTCTAGACAGTACAGCCTATTTTCGACTTGTTTTGGAGTAACCCTATCTGGCCTGGGCGATTTGGGGTGTACCGCAGCCGGGGGGGGGCGGAAAGTGCCCCCATGATGACGTCACTGTGACGTCATTTTCTAAAAGCATTTTTGGTCAAAATCTTCGAATTTTTTTAATTTTGTTTTTTTGTTCGCAAAAACTGCATGATAAATAATAATCTAATATGAAATAAAATAAGTTTTACCCGCATTTCTATAAAGAAAAGCAAATTTTTTGAAGAAATATGACGAAAACATCACTTTTTCTGGTACCCCACATGGCCGCCATTTTGAATTTACCCATGATCCTCTGCTCGTGAGGTTATGCAAATAGGCTCAAAATGACCCCAATATGATAACCTATAACGTGACGAAGTTTCAGCTCTCCATTTTCGACGTTCCGGAGATATCGCAGAAAGTTTGGTACGGGGGCATTTTGGCACTCCCTCCCCCAGGACTGGTAGGGTTAATGGGGGAAGGGAGGGAGCGGGAAAATTCAGGGGATGTTGTTTGGTGATGCTCAGTGAAATGCATAGAATCGCGTTGAATCAATATGCTGAATTTTTGTGTAATTTTTGAAGAAATATGGCGAAAACATTACTTTTCTGGTACCCCCCATGTCGGCCATTTTGAATTTACCCATGATCCTCTGCTCGGGGGTCATGCAAATAGGCTCAAAATGACCCCAATATGATAATCGGAAAAGTCACGGAGTTCCAGCTCTCAATCTTTTGCCGTTCCGGAGATACGAGCAAAAAACGAACAGGGGGAGGCGGAAAGTGCCCCCCCTCCGCCCGCCCCCAGGCCAGGTAGGGTTAAGGTACAGGGGCGTCGGAAGCAAATTCAAAGTGGTACGGCCAGTATCTTAGCACTTTAGGCGAGGGTCCAGGGGCCGCCGGAAGCTTAATCACAAGGTCGGGTACGGACTGGGAAAGGTAGAATGCACCCAGAAACAACCTAGCGTGTATGACAAATTGGACAAACGATCAACGAATTCGTTTGAAGAAAACTAATTTTTTGTTTCGTTGATAAAATAACGGGAACATCAAACGGCATCATGCATATGAACGTACATGTTATTATTCACGATCGGTGCTCAGAGCCGCTAACAAATTCAGTGGCGCTCTGGATCGATCAAAGTCTTCTTCAACTTGGAAGCTATCAAAACTGCTTAGTTCGTTTGCTTTTCATTTTGTGTTTATTTCTTTTTTTCTTCGTTTTTTTGTTTTTTCTTTCTTTCATATTTTTGTTTATTGCGCAAAAGGGGTACGGCCATGGCTTCCGACGCCCTTGAGGTAAAAGGTTGTTCAATCCGGAACTAAGTCCCGACTGTTATGTTTTTGATTGCATGGCCTGTCCATTTCTTAAAACTTTAAGATATCCAACACTTTCGGTTCAGCCTTCATGTTTTATTTTTGAGAACTTCATAAAACTTATACAGACGGACAACCTAGAAAATTATCGAATTTACAAATGCAAAACGCTGCGTTCTTCTGCATTCTGATAAGAGTAGGCCTTTTATCACATCACATTTGTCAACTTTAGTGTAGTGTTTATTTTTTTTTTCTGCTCAAAATAATGGGGGGGCTTCAGCCCCCCTCCACCCCCCCCTCCAACCCTCCACCGTTCCACCGTGCCTGTTAGATACTCCGGCGGTAACTGTATCATATTATTATTGACTCCGGCGGTAGTCAGATCTCACTCCGCCGTATGTTGTATCACCACTTCCAAACAGGTCATATTCATGCGTCTTGAAATCATCGAAATTCTTCTTTTTCACATATAAATATCATCTTGCCATTAAAAGGCAACCTCGTTTTACATAACGGTCGTAGGTATATTCATGATTAATTAGATAAAATGCATATTTGATGTAGTTTTTCTAAGAAAGATTTCTAGATTCGGCTTCTAATGGATGTAATTGTCTATTTAGAATTATCCCGTTCTCAAAACACGTCAGCTAGTTAAATAAACGTACCATCTAGCGACTGAGACAATGTGATATTGTTGATAGGGTATGGTTCTGACATATCAACGTAAAAATCAACAAGTTGTCCTACCATTTTTCACGCCCTTCCCTCCGGCGGAAGTTCACCCTCCGGCGGAAGTTGGAGCAGCCGTTTGGTATGCAGGGTGTGTTCAATATGTATCTAAAATAGACATAATCGCTGCGAGCGCACCACGTGTCGTGGTGTGTTTTAGGCCTGTTTTGCATATATGTGTTAAACCAGAACGTCAGATGGAGTCAGGCATAAGGTGTGAAATTTTTCGATACCAATGCGTGCTTGTGCGAAACAAAAGTGAAATAGATCATAAATCTGCATACATTAAGTTCCGATTTATTTCCGGGAAACGCTTAGAACTCATCGGTGATCTATAGGACCCCGGACCTTCCGAAGCCTATATAGACTGCCACCGGATCCTCGCTTGTTGGACTGGAAGGATTCGCTTCAATTTTAGCTTTGTGTAAATGAATCGTATCGGTATCATATTGGTTTCTGGTGTCCCATGACGTAAAGTTTATCGTTTTGTATGCTCCAATTGTAACTATAGTCTGTCCATTTTAATTAGTCGTCTACTTTGAAGCTTGTCAAAAATCAGTAGATGAGTTTGCATAAAATTTCTTTTTTGCAGCGTGTAGAACAAACTGAACTCTACAAATTGACTACCATTTCTCCGTGATATCGATAATATATCACGCTTGAAATAACTTTGTAATTCTCTCCATATAAAACTGCAGTACAGTTGTTTCATGTACCGGGCCTCAATTACATAAGGAGACGTCATAATGTATTCGTGTTTACTAGCACAAAGGTCAACAATACCGTGTACGGTCATAGAGGTGTGTCCGGTTTATCATTCGGCAATTTCACTGGGCATGGAATATAAGCGACACTCTAACGAACCGCCTGTTATTACTTAATACGGAATCAATGACCTTTGTGCCAGTGGGTATGAATACATTATGACGTCTCTCTATGTAATTGAGGCCTGGTACATAAACAACTGTACTGGAGTTTTATATGGAGTGAATTAAAAAGTTATTTCAAGCGTGAAATATTATCGATATCAGGGAGAAATTGTAGTCATTTTGTAAAGTTCAGTTTGTTCTGCACTCTGCAAAAAAGAAAATCGTTGCAGGGTTAACTATTGATTTTTGACAAGCTTCAAAATAGACGACTAATTAAAATGGACAGACTTTAGAAATCCAAACGGATTCAGGCTTGAGGTGTGATTTTTTCAATATCGGTGCGTGCTTATGCGAAACAAACGTGAAAATAGAACCATAACTCTGCATACATTATGTTCAGTTTTATTTCCGGGAAAACGCTTAGAACGCATCTTCGGCGATCTATGTCCTCGGAGCTTCCAGGACTGGCGGCCCCTGGACCCTCGCCTGTTGAGCTGTGATTTCCTTATTTTAGCTTTGTAAATGAATCGTATCGTTACGCGTATTGGTTTCTAATGTTACATGACATAAAGGTCATCGTTTTTTATGCGTTAAATACAACTAGAGAGACATGAGAGTAGTAGTGTAAGCGTAAATGGACGCCCGTTGACCTCAAAAATTTGCATATTGGGGGAGGTCACGGGGAGGTCACAGAGGTCAAGTGCACTATAGTTCCGGCAGAATGACCAAAAGCTACCTCCAACACAGGAGAGTTCCAATTGTTGCAGGGAATGTATTCATCCGCGGTGATGCGGTCTGGCGGTGATGCGGTCGCGGGAAAAAGCTTCCCCGGATAAAAAGTAGTCCCCAGACTTCAAATACGCTGCATGGTCCGATGGGGTCGAATGAGGTATCAAAGTGAAGCATTCGTGAAGGGGCATCTGATGGGCTGGGTGTGGGGTTGAAATATCGGCATTCTGCGCATGCGCGGTGGCCAAAGGGTATGAAAATAGACGTTTTGGAGCTAGGGGAGCCCCTAATGGTCCGATGGGGTCATATGAGGTATCCATGTGAAGCCTATGTGAAGGGGCATCGGACTGGACTAGCGGCTCGGGCGTTGTCACCATTCTGCGCATGCGCGGTGGCCAAAGGGTATGAAAATAGACGTTTTGGGATCTAGGGGAGCCCCTAATGGGCCGATGGAGTTGTATGAGGTATCAAAGTGAAGCCTATGTGAAGGGGCATCCAGTCATGGGTGGGTGCATGTAAAATTTTTCCTGAAACAAAACAAAACAAAAAAAACGGAACACGGACTTTATCGAAAAATCCGGGAAAATGCCTATATGGGGTATGGGGGGTATATAGGTCGCCGGGATTAACGGGGCTTGCCTATCAATAGAGTTATCTCCCCCTAGTTCCAGGGTGGGTGTATGTAAAATTTTTCCTGAAAAAATACGGAACACGGACTTTATCCTAAATTACGGGAAAATGCCTATATGGGGTATGGGGGTATAGGACCATCCTGGGAAACCTACTTCTCGACATTTGCGGTATAGGTTGTGGGGTCTCGTTTTCTTAGTCTCGTCAAGACAAACATGATAGGAAGTGTCGCGGAGCGAATCGTTGAAATTTTTGGAAAAAGTTCAGGGAGACCCATATAGTCCCATACTAGGGGTATAGGACCAATGTTTGCCCCACTGGGAAACCTACTTCTAGACATTTGCGGTATGATTGTTTGGATTTGTTTTCTTAGTCTCGTCAAGACAAACATGATAGGAAGTGTCCCGGCACGAAACGGTGAAATTTTTGAAAAAAGTCACCGAGGCCTGGGTAGGCCCCATAGGCCTATACTGCATGGCTATGGGTGTATTGGTCCATACGGGGTGGGCGTGTTGGGATCTAGGTGGGCCACTAATGGTCCGATGGGGTCGAGTGAGGTATCAATGTGAAGCTCTCATGCAGGAGCACTTGACTACACTAATGGTTCGTACGTTGTCAATAGTCTGCGCATGCGCAGACTGGCCGTAGTATAGAAAGCAGGCATTTTTGGGGGTGTGTGTGGGTGTGTTTGGGTTAGAGATGGGCTATTCACGGTTCGAATGGGTCGTGTGAGGTATCCAAGTGAAGCCTATGTAATGGAGCATCTGATGGCGTGGATGTGGGGTAGAAATAGGGTCATTCTGCGCATGCGCGGTAGCCAAAGGGTATGGAAATAGACGTGTTGGGGTCTATGTGGGCCCCTCATGGGCCTATTGTGTCGAGTGAGGTATCCATGTGAATCCTATGTGGGGGAGCATCCACCTGGACTAACATTCACGTGGTTTGGTGGGTCTGCGCAAGTGTCGGACGTCACTTCCGGTTTGGGTGAATGGGGCGTGACCTTTGGACATGTCTAGACTTGTCTGTGTCTCTCCGTGTCATGTACGGTACTGGGGTTTTTCCCCACAATGGCGTTCACGTGGTTTGGTGGGTCTGCGCAAGTGTGTGACGTCACTTCCGGTTTTTCAGAATGCTCAAACACTACCTCCAACTTTCCCGGCCCCCCAGCGCGCGCGCGCGCGCGGGTTCTCCGGCCGCAGCGCGCGCGCGCGTCAATGTAGGGAGAGGTTAAATCGACGCCTATTTCACCCGGATGTAAAAATGACGTCACTTCCGGTTTGGGTGAATGGGGCGTGACCTTTGGACATGTCCAGACTTGTCTGACCGCCATTGTTGGAAAATGGCGGCTAATGGCGGCTAATGGCGGCTAATCCGCCATTGTTGGAAAATGGCGGCTTATGGCGGCTAATGGCGGAAGGTGACCGCCATTGTGGGAAAATGGCGGATAATGGCGGAAGGTGACCGCCATTGTGAGAAACCCCCACAGACAGGTCAGTACATGCATTCCTATGATGTTCACGCATAATAAAAGGATTGATCTGTAATCTGTGTTGTTGTTGTTGCTCTCTTTTTTGGACTAACCCATCAGAATAGTACGTATCACGGACTACACCCGACGTCTAGGCGCGCATGTGTGACATGGTCTATAAAACACGTCTCTCTGGATCCTACACCTTCATTTCTACGGTTGCAGAGCCATGACGGAGATCCAGCCCTATGCGACTCGCATTTTACAGCATGCCACCGTGGTCAATTCACTCATGGGTTACCGAGCAGTGGTTCGGTCCATGTTTGCAGATGGCGACGACAACGAGGGGCGACGCCAGATCGTGAACGAGTTCACAGAAGCGGTCCTCGACAGAGTGCACTCGATGGAGAGGTGTGCCATCACTCACCACTACTGGACTATGACAGCCATCCTTGATGCTCGGGCTATGGACCAGGAGCGCTCACGCCGGAACCAGCGACGGCTGGTTGGCCTAGTCATGGTCTGTGCCCTATTGACCCTGGCGCTGTGGCATTGACAGTGGGACCTGACTATAAATACGAGGGGCAGACACAGTGTGTGTCATTCAACGATCATCATTGGATCAAGCATGTCACCCGTCCTACGAGCCATCCTTCCCCTTACACCCCAGGTGGGGTTACACGTCTATGAAGATAAAGTCACCCTCGTGGAAGACCGTGGAGATGTTTGCTGGTCGCGCGCTGAGACCGTATCGAATACGGTTACGCTACACCGTGACGGCTGGACCAAATTTAAACGGGTGTTGAGCGGCGAGCTCGATGGACACCTCATCCACATAGACAATGCCATCTACGTACACCGTGGACCGTTCTTCCCACGCCTGGGCCGCTACCAAGACCCTACGCGAGGCTTCACCCTAGACCCCGATCTGTGGACAGCCTTCGAGAAAGTGGTGCCTATCGTGGACCAGCTGTTTACACCGGACGAGCGGTCATCAGACGAGTTGGAGTGGGCTCGTGCCCTGAGAGAAGCGGCGGCAGAACCCAATGAACAAATGTCTAGCCATGAACCAGACGACGATGCCATTGATTACCCGGCTAGACTCAGTCAGCCCAGTGACCACCCGATCCTTTGATCTCAAGGGGTTCTCCCTATAAATACGAGAGACAGTCAAATCTGGTACCATTCACGTACTGACCATGGCGGAGGCAGTACGGGCGTATCTCAGCTTGACCCCCGAGGTTTTCCTGCACGTGTATGCGGATACGGTCGATATCATGGAGGAGGTGGGAGACATCTGTGATGCGGACCCTACACAACCGTGCCCGGCCCACATTCGTCTGTCCCGAGAGGGCTGGACCAAATTCAAACGCGTGTTGTCTGGTGAACTGGACGGCGACCTCATCCACTTGTGTCACGATGTGTACATCCGACGCGGCCCTTTCTTTGCTCAATTGGCTCGGCTAGATGGGGTACAGTGCATTTTACCCTTCACCCTGATCTATGGTCTGCATTGGAAGATGCCGTAGTAGATGTGGATCAAGTGCTTATCAAGCGGTCATCAGACGAGTTGGACTGGTCATTTACCATGGACACTGTGGAAGCCAACGAAGAAAATGATAAAGAAACTCCGGCCCAAGATATACCCGTTATAAATAAACGATAGAGCCAGCGTCCATCATCATTTGTCACCATGAAGCGCTGGGAGAAGGTGTTGGATAACTTATACTACAGTCCCGACAGTCCGGCGGCCTATAGTGAATTGTCGGCTCTCTATCGAGCGGCCAAACCCCAGGGGATACAACGTGCCCAAGTGCGAGATTGGTTAAGAAAACAAGACACCTATACCTTACATCGATCTGTCCGTCGCCATTTTCTACGGAACCGGGTCATCGTGGGAGGAATAGATGCCCAGTGGCAAGCGGATTTGGTCGATATGAGCGCCTTTGCCAAACACAACGATGGGAATCGGTATATCTTGACGTGCATCGATATCCTATCGAAGTATGCGTGGGTGGTACCCATCCGGACGAAAACGGGGGCGAATCTCATAGCGGCGTTCAAAGACATCTTCAAGACCGGGCGCAAACCTTTGTATTTGCAAACCGACGAAGGCACGGAATTCCTCAACAGACCGTTCCAACAGTTTCTGAAAGCCCAGAAGGTGTTTTTCTTCCATACGTACAACGAGACCAAGGCTTCCGTGGTGGAAAGGTTCAACAGGACATTCAAAGGCCGCATGTATAAATATTTCACCTATAAGAATACAAGGCGGTACATCGATGTTCTCCCGAAACTTGTGAGTGGTTACAATCGAGCCTATCATCGGAGTATAGAGAGAGCCCCCATTACCGTGACCCAACGCAATGAAGCCCAAGTCCGGCGTGTCTTGTACCCCAGGCCATCGCAGCGAACGCCGAAGGCGGTGTACAAGGTCGGGGACCCTGTACGGATCAGTAAAGTCAAAGGTCAATTTGAGAAAAGTTACTTGCCCAACTGGAGCGATGAGCACTTCCTGATTAAACGGCGCCTACCCCAACAGCAGCGAGTCTATGAACTGGAAGATCTTCAAGGGGAACCGTTGCTAGGGACGTTTTACGAGACGGAATTACAGCCTGTCGTAAAAACACAGCAAGACTACTACACGGTGGAGCAGATTTTGAAAACGGAACGTCGACGTGGCAAACTGTTTCATTTCGTCAAATGGCAAGGTTGGCCCAGTTCCTTCAATTCCTGGGTCGCTGCCAACCAGGTGAAACGACTATAAAGCCAGACACCACTGCCGTCATCCTTCATTCCACGTCCGACCACAGTGCTATGGACAAACAGCAGCTGCCTCTGAACACAGCGTCTCCCAAAACGCGCAAAGCGCAAGTGGGCTTTGTGGTGATACTGCTAACCCTGCTGAGTGTGTTGTACGGAGGTGTGTTTTACGACGTAGCCTATGTCAGCACGTTACTTAACCAACTGAGAACACCAGCCACCAGTGAAACCGGTCTACAGATAGCACCAGTCAACCCCGTATCGAGCCCAGTCACCACCACACCCCGTGTACAAGCCACGTCGAGCTCCACACCATGCTCTACACCTACACCAAGTACACCCACTACGTCTGAAGACCCACCGGATTTCATCCCTCACAGTGAACAGACAACGACCACCGACGTTGTACCCACCCCCATCATCATCCCTCGCAGTGAACAGACAACGACGACCGACGTTGTACCCACCACCACTCCAGTTCACTCGTACGAAATTTACAAGAGCGGGTTACCACGACAGCGCATACAGCTCGAACCATGGACCCTCGGTGGCAGCATCCCTTCACTTGCGTCATCGCAGGACCGACGGGTTCCGCCAAAACGCACTTCGTCAGGAAGCTCCTTCAACACGCCGACAGCATGATCACCCCACCTATTGCCCGAGTCGTGTGGTGTTACGGAGAATGGCAGGAAGCGTATGCAACAATGCCCCACATCACGTTCGTGGAAGGCCTACCCAACCTGGCCGATTTGGAACCCGACACCTTGGTGGTTCTGGATGATCTCATGGAGGAGACGGATGCGCGGGTCACCCAACTCTTTACCAAAGGCAGCCACCATCGACGGCTCAGCATCATCTACATTGTGCAGAATCTGTTCAGTAAAACAAAGAACATCGGAACATCAGCTTAAATGCCCACTACCTGGTGGTCTTCAAAAACCCGAGAGATACAACTCAACTGCTGCACCTGGCGAGACAGATGTATCCCGGCCGCACACCGTTTGCGTTGGAAGCCTTTAAAGATGCGACAACCCCTCAGCACGGGTATATGCTCTTCGACCTCAAGCAAGCCACCCCCGAGCACCTTCGACTACGGACCGGCATCTTTCCCGGAGAGGCCCACCACGTGTACATGCAAAAATAATGTAAACACACCCACAGTGGCGCCCCCAGCCGAAACGGTACGGCACCCAAAGAAGCCTTGAAACGGCGGGCCAAAGAAGCGGGAGGCGTCTTGGTGGCCAAAGCACAACGCACCGTAGGGAATAAAAGAGCTGCCCCACCGAGACCACGCACCAGTCGACGACCGACCCAGCGACGACGCACATCGAAGAAGACAAAGGATGTCTTTTCTTAAAACATGTCCTTGATCCACGCCGAGTCCTGCCCCTCCACCAACAGTGAATTGGATTTGTGGACCGTGCCGCCCACACAGACCAGTGTCGAACAAGGATTATGGGTGGAGCATCTCCCGCTCTCCAGCATCAACGAAACCGGGCCCATCGGGTTCACCATCAGTAATGCGGATACGGCCTATGTGGATTTAGCCCATACATACTTGTATGTGAAAGCCAAGGTGGTCAATGGGGCTGGCACCAGAATCATCCAAGCTGCAACGGTGGACCCGACGAATCTCTGGCTGCACTCGATGTTTCAACAGGTGGATATTTTTCTCAGCGACAAACTCATCAGTGACTCGACCAACACGTACCCCTATCGAGACACTGTTGTCGTATGGCCGAGAGGCTAAAAAATCTCAGCTGACAGCCGCTTTATTCTACCAGGACACACCCGAGCATATGGACACGGTGGACAATGTGGGATATAACAAACGGAAGGCTTTCACTGCGAACAGTGCCTCGGTGGATCTCATGAAAGCTTGCTTGTTTGTATTTTATCTAGTTTTAACACTCACAATTATTTTCGACAGTGCTACTTCGTCCCGCGTCCCAGCTTTCCTCGTATTCCGCCCCGCGTCCCACATCCCAGTTCGCCAGTAACACTGGTCATGCATAGCATATCACATTGTGTCCCGTGTCCCGCGTCCCAGTTCGTCTACCATACATTCACACTCTACATATACCGTACATAACTGCGGATGGGCGAGGCATGCATGTAGCTGTAATTTCTCCAGCGTCCCATGTCCCGCGTCCCAGTTCATCTGTGATATAGGCTCGCATCTTAGAACATATCGTACCAACTATAATATATCAGTACAACCTTGTTTAGATGCCCCGTGTCCCGCGTCCCAGTTCTCCTGTCATATATAATACATAGCTTACGGGTCCAGTATCCCGCATCCCACGTCCCAGCTCTAATGTACCTCTACATTCTTACATGTACTTATATTCAACTTGTGATGTATCTCTTTGGTGTCCCATGTCCCGTGTCCCAGTTCTCCTGTCGTATATACACACTTACATCCTACCTAATATTGGATGTATAGGCCTACGAGACAAGCGTTCTGTTTCGCTCTTTTGGTAAACTCATTTGGCTCCACCCACTCACTCTCTAATGTATCTTCATACTATCTATACACTACATATATATATATACACCCACATATATATATCTATATTGGTGAAGTATATATATAAATCTATATATATTGGTGAAGTCTTACACCAAAGGCTTGCCCATCGTACCATCGTGCTGCCATATGGACGCAATGAAGACAACTCTGAAATCTCTGTTGGCCAATTTCCTGGTTATCTCCCCTGAATCGAACATTTCTAAACAGGTACGAATTTCCCTCCAGTTATTATATTACAATGTTAAAATCTCCGTCCATGTCCATTGACGTCTAATCCCGGTCAAAGGTCACGCTCCTTGATTAATAGGCCTTCAGAAACTGTGAATGCATACCGTGCAGAGGAAGAAGCGTTGATTTGCTGGAGATGAATTTGGGGTCACACCAAGATTTTATATAGTTTCCCAATATGAGTAATTGCAAATCGCTTATTCAAATGAATAAATACTGTTATCTCATACATATGATGTCGTACTATCACAATGGCACTCTTATGTTTAATAGGAAGGCTAGTATTATGATCATGCATATATCAGTCCGCCCATGATCATCTCATCATAGTTTCATTTACCCCAGCTGGCCTGGGTAGGGGGGGGGTGACACTTTCCGCATCGCCCCCCGCCCCCCTTCTTGTTTTTTTTTCTCCTATCTCCTCCAATTCAAAAAATTGATAGCTGAAACTCCGTGACTTTCTTGTTCAGTATATTAGGGTCATTTTTGAGCCTATTCGCATTCGCATGACCTCCCGAGCAAAGGATCATGGGTAAATTCAAAATGGCGGCCATTTGGAGTACCAGAAAAGTGATGTTTTCGTTAGATTTCTTTATTTTTTTGTTTTTTCTCCAAAATAAAAGTGGGTAAAACATATTTTATTTCATATCAGATTATTATTTACTAATTGATTATGAAGTGGTTTTGAGGAAGAATCCAAAATAAAAAATTCGAAAGTCCTTACCGAAAAATCGTCAAAAAATGCTCTTTTTGAAAATGACGTCATGCCGTCATGGCGGCCCTCTTGGTTTTTTTATTATTATTTTTTTTTTTGGGCATATTCTTGTAGAGCTTGACCCAAAGATATACTGTGGTATGTTTCAGCCCACTAGCCTTTGCGATAGCGAAAATGTATAGGGGGCACTGACCCCCCCAAGCCCAGGTAGGGTTAATGTAACTATGATGGGATGATCATGGGCGGACTGATATATGCATGATCATAATACTAGCCTTCTTATTCAACCATTAGAGTGACATTGTGATAGTACGACATCATATGTATGAGATAACATTATTTATTCATTTAAATAAGCGATTTACAATTACTCTTTGTAAATTAAAAGCTTGGTGTGACCCCAAATTCATCTCCATCAAATCAACGCTTCTGCCTCTGCACGGTATGCATTCACAGTATCTGAAGGCCTATTAATCAAGGACCGTGACCTTTGACCGGGATGTGACGTCAATGGCCATGGACGGAGATTTTAACATTGAAGTAACTGAGGGAAATTCGTACCAGTTTAGAAATGTTCGATTCAGGGGAGATAACCAGGAATTGGGCCAACAGAGCTGACAGAGTTGTCTTCATTGCGTCCAATTGGCAGCATTACAATGGCACGATGGTACGATGGCACGATGGTACGATGGTACGATGGTACGATGATACGATGGTACGATGGCACGATGGTACGATGATACGATGGTACGATGATACGATGGTACGATGACACGATGGTACGATGATACGATGGTACGATGAAAACAATTGAAATTCAATCAATATAATTTATTTGCGCATGACTTTCGTTTGATCAAGCGACTTGAGCAACTCTTCCGAAGCGCGATGGTACGATGGTACGATGGCACGATGATACGATGGTACGATGATACGATGGTACGATGCGATGGTACGATGGTACGATGGAGGAATTTCCATCGTACCATCGTACCATCGCATCGTACCATCGTATCATCGCATCGTGCCATCGTACCATCGCATCGTACCATCGTACCATCGCATCGTGCCATCGTACCATCGCATCGTGTCATCGTACCATCGCATCGTGCCATCGCATGATACGATAGTACGATGGCACGATGGTACGATGATACGATGGTACGATGGTACGATGATACGATGGTACGATGGCACGATGGTACGATGGTACGATGGTACGATGATACGTGATACGATAGTACGATGATACGATGGTACGATGGTACGATGATACGATGATACGATGGTACGATGGTACGATGATACGATGGCACGATGGTACGATGGTACGATGAAAACAATTAAAAATCAATCAATATAATTTATTTGCGCATGACTTTCGTTTGATCAAGTAACTGGAGGGAAATTCGTCCCTATTTCGAAATGTTCGAATCAGGGGAGATAACCAGGAATTGGCCCAACAGAGCTGACAGAGTTGTCTTCATTGCGACCAATTGGCAGCACGATGATACGATGGTACGATGGCACGATGGTACGATGATACGATGATACGATGATACGATGGTACGATGATACGATGGTACGATGGTACGATGACACGATGGTACGATGATACGATGGTACGATGAAAACAATTAAAAATCAATCAATATAATTTATTTGCGCATGACTTTCGTTTGATCAAGCGACTTGAGCAACTCTTCTGAAGCGCGATGGTACGATGGTACGATGGCACGATGCGATGGTACGATGATACGATGGTACGATGGTACGATGCGATGGTACGATGGTACGATGGAGGAATTTCCATCGTACCATCGTACCATCGTATCATCGCATCGTGCCATCGTACCATCGCATCGTACCATCGTACCATCGCATCGTGCCATCGTACCATCGCATCGTGCCATCGTACCATCGCATCGTGCCATCGCATCGTACCATCGTACCATCGTACAATCGCGGCAGTAAAAATAGGGCGATAGTACGATGATACGACATGGCAGATATCAGCCACCATATCTAATCGTGGCTTGATCGAAACGTTTCTGGCTGTTCAGATGAGTACAGCTCACAGTTTTTTTTTGAAATCGTGAAGTTTGTTATTATCCATAGCATCCCACAAAGATTGAAACAACTTTCCCACA
Organism: Hanleya hanleyi; assembly: GCA_036873755.1. Classification (NCBI taxonomy): domain Eukaryota; kingdom Metazoa; phylum Mollusca; class Polyplacophora; order Lepidopleurida; family Hanleyidae; genus Hanleya; species Hanleya hanleyi. The sequence goes on from JAVTVY010021018.1 coordinate 75,114, forward strand.
TGATCACAGATACATGGTCTGAAATCACTGTATGGGATTCCAACAGGATCAATCTCATCATCTGCAGTTGGCCACTGTAATTCTCTTCTGAAGCGTGTAACAATTAACGCAAAAACAGTTCACCAGTGCTGTTTTCCATGTCTAAAAGGTATCACGTGTTCTCATTTCGAAAGAAGGATAACACCGGATGAGAAATCCTGGAGAATATTAGAACTATCAGGTCAGGATGCACAATTTCATTTAACATTCACGACATTATGTTGAATAACTATCGTATTAATTACCGAAATCTCGTGTAACGAAACGCACATACTAGACTGTATAACGAACATCCTTTTTTCTTTTCTTGAAATGAAAATAATTTATTCACAAATAGATATATACAATACAATCAATCACAATCCGGGTTAAAAGAAGTATCACAGATATGGATTTGACTGTATATTATTTACAAGAGGTAATAGAATTTACTGTTTGAAATGTTAGCAGATACTTTGTACAACACTAGACTTAGATACAGGCCTGTTATTGAAAATGTTCTCATTCCGAGAACACCAAACAGAAAACAGAATTAAGTTAATAAGATAAATAAGAACGTAATGCTGTTCTTTTGATAAATTGACCTTGAAAAGTTTGTACAAAAGATGATGGTCAGAAAAATCAGGAAAAAAGTTACAGTATGAGTGAAGGGTTGATTTAAACATTGTAAGAACACTCTGTGTCATACGACAATTGACAAACAGGTGCTCGCGAGTTTCTGTCATGTTGCAAAACACGCACACAGTAGTATTAATAATATTCCTGTTATAAAGTGTTTCCCTAACGGGAAGAATGTCATGAACAAGTTTAAAAGAAAAGTTTACCAAATTGTGGTCTACAAAAGTAAGGAAAACATTTCCCCAAATCACGAACATCTTTGAGTCATTTTCCTTGTCATTAATGAAAGGAAATGAAACTCTCCGTTGAGTAGCCATCTGACACAAATGCTCACCTATAATACAACGAACCCTATTTCATCTTTGGAAACTAAGGATCGGAACAGGTTTCGCGGAAAATATTATCGGTTGCATTTGGAATTCCACAAGTCAATGCACCTCCGACGGGACTCGAACCCGCAATCCCCGGCTTAGGAGGCCGATGCCTTATCCATTAGGCCACGGAGGCTTGAGATCGAAATATTTCAATTACGCATAAATTACAAGAGCTACAGAAAATTGCAATTCTCCACTGAAGCGTGTAACAATAAACGCAAAAAACAGTTGGCCACTGCAATTCACTTTTGAAGGGTGTCACAATTAACGCAAAAACAATTGGTCACTGATGTTTTCCATGTCTAAAAGATGTCACGCGCTGCAGAAAACTGCAATTCTCCAAGTTGAAGCGTGTAACAATAGGCGCAAAAAAAAACACAGAGAGAGAGAGCTAGAGAGAGAGAATTAGGATTTAATTTCGCGTTCAGCAATATTTCAGCTATATAGCGACGATCAAACGAAACAAATCTTTAATTATTCAAGTTAATAACTCAGTAAACTAATGCATTAAAACATGTAAAGACATTAAAATTTATACAACAAATCGATCGCTGCAGAAAATTGCAATTCTCCAAGTTGAAGCGTGTAACAATAGGCGCGGAAAAATTATCGGTTGCATTTGGAACTCGACAAGTCAATGCACCTCCGACGGCACTCGAACCCGCAATCCCCGGCTTAGGAGGCCGATGCCTTATCCATTAGGCCACGGAGGCTCGAGATATAAATATTTTAATTACACATAAGTCGCAAGAGCTACATAAAATTGCAATTCTCCACTGAAGCGTGTAACAATAAACGCAACAAACAGTTGGCCACTGCTGTTTTCCATGTTTAAAGATATCACGTTTTCTCGTTGCGAAAGCTATATTAATAGTGTTAAATGAGTTGCTTCGACATGCTATTTGACCAGTCTACCTCAGCCTATAACTACCAACGAGGTGGTTCCTTCACATTCAGTACGAAGTTATACTGACTACCCAATAGGAAATCTGATTGGCCGAAACGCACACACCAGACCGTGTAACCACCACCGTGGACCCATTTTCGTTGTCAACAACGAAAGGAAATGAAATCTACGTTGAGTGTAGCCATCTAACCCAGATGCGCACCTATAATAAAACGAACCCGATTTCATGTTTTTTCTATTGTTTTTTTTCTTTTGAAATAAAAAATAATTTATTCACCGGAATATATACAAGTCCTTGAGACAGTGCCTTGGGAGGCCGATGCCTTATCCATTATAGGCCACGAAGGCTCGAGATAGAAATATTTTAATTACACATAAATCGCAAGAGCTACAGAAAATTGCAATTCTCTTCTGAAGTGTGTGACAATTAACGCAAAAACAGTTGACCAGTGCCGTTTCCCATGTCTAAAAGGTATCCGGTGTTCTCATTTCGAATGAAGGATAACACCGAAATGCACATACTAGACCGTACAACGACCATCTTAGAGCCATTTTCCTTGACAACAATGAAAGGAAATGAAACTCTACGTTGTGTATAGCCATGTAACACAGAGGCGCACCTGTAATAAAACGAACCCTATTTCATGTACTTTTTCTTTTTTTATTTTCTTTTGAAAGATGAAGAATTTATTCACAGATATATACAATTACATTGGTAATACATACTTTTGAACCATTACACAGTGCAGTCCGTTAAAATATAATAATTATCACAGACAATGTTGGACTGACTTTCTTAATTCTTTCATTCAAAGTTTGCAATCAATCACTATGGACTACAAGAAAAAGATAAGCCTTGACTGTTGTATCTCACAAACTGCATTATTTCTGCACCATATCCTGCGAAAGGTTTCTCTTTCCAACCTAATGAAGTCCACATGTGCTCTACTTTTAATAGTTTGCTTTGCGACCGCAGTAATAGACTGAACTGTTCTGTCTTTCCTTTGAAACACCACATCGTTTCGTGCACACCATGTACTAAATAACAAGACATTGATTAGATACATGTGCAATGCTTTGACCTCCGTACTGTGAACAATTTATGAAACAGATGACTATCGTTCATAACCGGGGAAAACCCATCGTACCGTGTAAATATCATTCTAAATTCTTCAAAAACCTGTCTAACAACGGTACATTCTATGAAAAGATGTTTCTGAGTTTCAGAGGCAGTGCAAAATACACATTTATCGTCAGTTGCCACATTACGACGCAATAAACGCTCTTTTACCTGTAAAATATCATGGACTAATTTAAAATTAAAATTAACAAGATTGTGATTCATAAACATGTGAAATACATTATCCCATATATTTGTTCACGTCAACTGTGGCGCTGCTCGCATAACTCTCGGCACTTCCACCGTTCTATTTACAAAGATGCTATATATATATTTTTACATCCGTACATTGTCTGAGGCAAAGTCTGTCTGCTACAAAATTCCCTCAACGCGCCAAGTACAAATTTATAAAACACAGGCATGGTCTCAGAATGCGGAACATTTGGTCTAGCAAATTCTGGAGGTACATTCTTCAAAGATAATCCTATCCAATATATCGCGAAATATTTCCAGTCGACGACTGAGCCATAAATTAACTTTAAAACATGTTTCACTGCAAATTTGTTTAGTTTAAACTCGATGCTCTGAATATTTAAACCACCACTTGAAAACTTGTGATATAACACATTCCTATTTACACCTTCGGGTTTTCCATCCCACAAGAACTTAAAAACATCTTGGGTACATTGTTTAACACATTTTTGAGGCAATATTACACACTGTGCCGTAAACCAGAGCATTGCAAGTGCAACCGTGTTAACTAAAACAGATTTTCCCCTCAGTGTCAAATGTCTTCCCATCCAATTGGACACTCTTTTCTTCACTTTATTTAAAACATGAGAGGAGTTCAATTCCCCCTGATCTTTGCCAAAGTACACACCACAAATCTTATCATTTTTAGCCACCTTGAATCCGGAATAAGGAATCAAATTTTCGTTCCAATTGCCTATCGGTAATGCAGTACTCTTCCCCAAATTCAACTCTGCTCCCGATGCCCTTCCACACTTTTTTGACAGGTCAACGACTTGGGGAATCGAATCTCTCTCAGACAGTATAATTGTTGTATCTTCTGCAAAGGCAGACACCTTGGCTTCTTTACGTGTACCTGGTATACGTATACCTTTGATTTCAACGCTGGCTCTTACCGCCACTAAAAATGGCTCCAGTGAGCATACATACAACAAAGGGGGCAAGGCACAGCCCTGTCTAACACCCCTTGGTAAACCAAACGCGACATCGTAAACTATCCCTTTCTGGACAGTAATATTCCAGTGGGACCTGCATATGGTGTATACATATCACGCCTAGTAGCATTTGCTAGATCCTGTGTTAAATGTGACGATTTTAATCAACGTCACAAAACATTGTTGCAGAAACTTATAAAAAAGTTTCTCAAATTTGGCGATACATATCGCATGCTGATAGCAAAACACGAGCGTAGCGTGCAAGATCTATGGCGTTACGTTTCGTAACTTGTGTCTAATTCCGCTTAACCCGGGGCTAGGGGCCGTATGAACCCATGTACTTCAAGATCCTCATGGTACTCATATGAACAGTCACAATCAAAGCGTAACTGAGATACCTCATTCTTTAGATGACATCTTTACAACGAATATTATGGATTAAGAATACTGATCAGCGATACGGATTTGATATTTTGGAACATCATGATGTCTTGCCGGCATAATTGAAAACTGTTGATCGCTTCTCTCTTGCAGGAAACAAGCCTATGTTTATGTATACTATGATTGCCTTTTTGAATTTGGTGCTAATACTGTTATATGGAATAGGTCTTTGGATTATGGACGCGGATATTCTCTAATGGACGACGGCTGAATTATGAATGACGGACCAGACGCTTGTAATCAGTCACATGATCGTTAACGACAGCAGAACTTGTTATATCAGTATATAATAATTTAACCCAACGGCAAAAGTCATGTCCAAAACCATATTGTTCTAAACATCTAAAAAGGAAAGACGACTCTACTCGATCAAAGGCCTTCCAAATTCAGAAAAAGTGCTCCAAAATCCTTTTGTTCAACATATTTTTTTTTTCTTTTGAAATGAAAAAATAGTTTATTCACAGAAATATATTCATGCTATTAAGCCGCACAATGGAAGTCCCAACTAAAATATCAATATGTCACAGAAAAATAAGGACTTCCTGCTCTGTCATCTCAATAGTCAACTGTATAATCAATATTGTAATGAAAAACTACAATAATAATACTAACTTAGAATTTTGCAATGTACAAATGGCATTATTTCGACACCAAGTATTCTTGAAAGTGGCCGTACTTAACCGCACAAAATCAACACAAACCCTTGACTTAATACATGCTTTAATCTCCTGATTAATGGAATTCACAGATCTCCTTTTGTTTTGAAAAATTATCTCGTTTCGGGCACACCAAACACAAAAGAGGCACACACTTGTCAAGAACGAATACACAGCCGTTTCTTGTTTCGACAATCGAACATCAAATAATTTATGTATCAAATGTGCCTCATTAAAAGAAGGGGAAAACTGCCATACAACAAAAACACCTGTCTCAAATGCATAAAAACTTGCTGCACAACCACACATTCTATAAACAGATGGTTTCTGGTTTCAGAATTGGTACAAAAGACACACACATCATCGGTACATACATTCCTCCTTAACAACGTTCTTTCACAGGTAAAATATTATGTACAAGCTTATATGAAAAGTTCACCAGGTTATTGTCAATAAAGTTATGAAATACAGCGCGCCAAATAAGGGACCAAGGCAGTGAGGGTTGAGCCATAACAACCCGTGGCGATTCAACAATCTTACTCAAGAAAGCAGTGTAAATGAATTTGTTGCTATACATTTCTGTAGGCAACTGCTGCCCGTTATAAAAATCCTTCGAAGCCGACAGTACAAAACAATAGAAAGCTGACGGCTCCAAAGAATGTGGAATACTAGGCCTAGCCCAATCGAGACATACGTTCCTGAGCGGAATACCCATCCAATATATAGCAAAATGTTTCCACTCCGCATCTGTGCCATAAATCAATTTCAAAACATGTTTTACAGCAAAAGTATTCAACTTACAATCGATATTTTGAATATTCAGGCCGCCCATGTCATAACTGTTATACAAAACGGAACGCTTTAAGCCCTCGGGCTTTCCGTCCCACAAAAATTTAAAAACACTCTGAAT
>JAVTVY010021019.1:0-82496 GCA_036873755.1 Hanleya hanleyi
GAACGAACCTTAGGTATAGGCCTGTCAAGTTCATCATTTGCTTCACACAGGTTACTAATCCACAACAGTTACAGTAACCAGACAACAACAGTAATTTATCATGTAACTATATAGTATGATATATAGGTATAAAAAGAGCGGTCTCCTCATGTGGAGAAGGTGTATAAGTAAAAATAACAAATAGTCTTCTTGACTTTCTACATCATTCTGTTCCGACTGCAGTTTCGAACTTTGCGTTCTTTTCAAGGAATATTGTACAGTTGCAATGACATGGGTTATATATACCGCAACGTGTGTACGTTGTCCCCAAACAATATATATATATATATCATATACTGATCAAGATGATCAGTCACATACCTTGTTATCTTAGGTACATTTACATACATCGCATCAGTTTGCAAAAAATCACACATAAAATATACACATTAAATACATTAATGATCATGGAATACCTATAAACTGACATACAATAAAGCGAATTATGGTGATAAGATATTTGTAAGCTATGAAAATTCCAGGTATCATTATTAGTCCTGTATTGTCACTGGGTCAGTGTTTATGGCCAGAAGTGCCTGTGTTAACTGTCTGGAGCTTGGTAATAAAATTCTCTCTGGGATTTGTTACCAGTGAAATAATTATGCACATATACATGTAAGATTTTACAAATAGCTATATTCAGTTCTAAAGGAGTACTCTTTCAACAAAGTAATTGCGTTTTCCCGTTATTTTTTTCTCTCCACACCTAAAATAATTGCTTCGCATAGACTTACCACTGGCTATAATCCTTATAGACTTACCACTGACTATAAACCTTATAGACTTACCACTGGCTATAAACCTTATAGACTTACCACTGACTATAAACCTTATAGACTTACCACTGACTATAAACCTTATAGACTTACCACTGACTATAAACCTTATAGACTTACCACTGACTATAAACCTTATAGACTTACCACTGACTATAAACCTTATAGACTTACCACTGACTATAAACCTTATAGACTTACCACTGACTATAAACCTTATAGACTTACCACTGACTATAAACCTTATAGACTTACCACTGACTATAAACCTTATAGACTTACCACTGACTATAAACCTTATAGACTTACCACTGACTATAAAGCTACATGTACTATTGTCAGATAATCGAGTTACCCAGACTAAGAATGACAAATGGTAGTTTTTAAGGCTCTATTTGCGATGTTGCTAAAGAGATGACATTAACTTAGACATTTTTCACTACACTGTTTATCTCATGTAAAGACGTGTGTAGTGTTCTCTGTAGCTACACAGATATTGGTCCATACATGCGAGTGCACCCTTATGATACATGAATGACTGATAGATTGTTGAAAACAACATTAAATCATACTCGGCTAATGATAGGTATTAAATGAATCCCCAGAGATTATTATCTCTCTGAACACATTATTACATTAATATAATATTATATTAGGCTGCAAATCAGTAATTGAACTGCATTAAGGCTTGGTCTACTGGAAATAATAATGGGCTTTATATAGCAATTTAATAGATCTTGAACTCCTATAATTCGAGATTTTAATCTGCCTCTGGTAGAATGTCTTTTTTCTTTTTTTTCTTTTCTTTTGAGATCGTTCAAGATTAGATATGTGCATATTTGAACAGCCCAGTAAATAGGAGTAACTACTGTGTGTTGTCGATGTGGTTATTGTCCCCCCTCCCCCAACCACCTCCTCCCATAGTTTGATCACCACATATATATGTATATACATTTATAGTTGGAAATTGTGCTGTATTGTGTGTGAATTTTCAGAGCATTAGAGTTAAAGGTAAATCAACCCCAACTTTGTGGTCCAAGGTTCATACAGGGGACAAGTGAAATGAGAACAGTAGTGTGTCTGGGTACATCAATGATTCTAGATGGGAGGCTTTTCAACAATATCCAGCCCTGTGCTGTAATATTTTTTCCAGAAACCTGTTGCAGGTTACCATGATTAGAAAATGGTCTACCTGGGGTACGGAAAAGTTCCCCCTGGGAATAGTCCCCCCTGGAAAACTTCCTCCCCTAGGAATTTCTCCCCCCCGGAAATTATCCCCCCCCCCCCCCTTTCATATATTAAGTGAGAATTAAGGGGGTAAAAAATAAAGCTATAGTTCAATTTGGCTGTAATGCAAGCAATATATAAAGTAATCCGACTTCTTGTGTTTAATTTTTGTCATGCTTGGAGCAGAATATGAGAAATAAAGATCATAAAAGGAAACATTTATCGGAAAATGTCAAACTTGTCGTCTTCTAATCTTATGGTAACGGAATCTATACACTGCGTAACATGGCCTGTTTCTGGTTTTACGATGTTATAATCCTGTTGGTTGGTTGAATAGAATAGATGAGCCAATCAGAAGCGTCGTACATTGGGACGCGGCTTCCGGTTTCAGTCGTCGTTAGAATGACTGTACCGGGTTGAGGGAATTTTTGAAATGAAACGTCGACAACGGAGTTTGAGCGAAGCCTTCAAACGAAATAAAAGACAATCTTTTGACGGGATGGCGATGCTGTCAGTACAGTGCCGCCAAATATTAATGACAGCGACTCAGAATGTGATTATGTCGAACAATTTGATGCAGTGCCAGTTACAACAACAACGTCAAACGACAACGGCGTCGTCAAATTCACCCGTTGAAGCCAATGACGGCATATTAAGTGACAATTAATTGTCAACACGGAAATAAACTTTAAATGAACCTATTTTTGCAATTACCCTGATACAATTTTTAGCATAAAGTTAATTCCCCCCCCCCCCCCAAAAGATTTTATGTAGATTTGGCATGATGTTCAGTTCAGATTTCAGAACAGTTTAGGTCATGTCAAATTTCTTCACACAGCATACGCCTATTTGTTTAGCTTCCACTTCAAAATCTAGCAAGTTCTTACTTAGTGTTGATTTTTTTTTAATCCACCTGTTTGATATTGTTATGTAAGCTTGATAGGAATCTGGCTTCATGGGCTAAATGAGGTGACTGGGATGGGGTAGCTTAATTGCTGAATGCTATATAAAAATACCCTGTGCTAGGAACTTAGAATTTTCATCCCCAAATGCCCCAAAATGGCTCAGATTGCACCACAGAGAATCTAGAGTTTCTGGCGGCTGGGGGCCTAGCCCCTGGCCTTATGGGAAACGCCTAGCTGCGCTCGGCGGTTAACAACCACATACACCTGTTGGGATATCATTGTACAGGTGTTCCCAAAGAAATGGAGAACTCTGGGGAACTTTTCCTACACTCGGTTTACCTATGGTACATGTAACCTGCAACCGGCTGGTGCTTCAGGGATAAAATTCATGTTAACACAAAATATTATTTTAATCCATAGAGGGTCATTTAAAACTGAAATTGGGAACCTCCGGGAGAATGAAGTTTACTTTTCATCATTACACTTACAGCACCAGCTTCATATAAAGACACATGTCACATGGAATATGGGCCAATTTTGTGGACAAGATTAAATCGAGTGTTCCACTAAATTTGACCCCCTTTTACCTCCTAAAATCGTCAAAATAACGAAGAAATAATGGATTATGCGCATGGTTTTGGATCATTTTATCAACTTCCTGTTACAATAACTTTGATCACCTTTTGATTTTATGATGTGAAATTTAATTTGCTGGGATAGAATTATTACAGGGTTTTACTGTAAAGGTCCTGGAGGTCAAGCCCAGTTTAATATGGGAATAGACAGATTTATTGGAATCTATTTTCCCCCAATATGTACTTGACACAAATTTGAGGGCAGATTTAGTGCTGTTACTGAAGTAGATTTGACATCTCTTCACTTGTCAGTATTTGAACAGTCTGTATTTCCCTGCCACTAACCATTTGACCCTGAAGTAGGGGGGATAATACTTTTATGGCCCTTGATAAACCAACCAGTGTCTATAGATGACAGCTTCTGGTATATGTATTTATGCTGATGGGGTCTGCCTATTCATTATGGAGGTTTGTATATATTACTGTGCACAACAGTTGATAAGGTAATTATTTGTACAGGATTTAGATTTCCCCAGCTCCTGTGTGTAACAAATCTTACTACCATAAATGGCCTAATAATTCGATGACAAAATTTGAGATTTCCTACTCGAGTCCAATGGAGTGATCAAATAAATTAGAACAGGAAGCTGATGAAATGAAAAAAAAAAAGACTGCATGTTTTGAGAAGATTACCTATTTCATTTCTTCTAAATGTATTGTTGGCCAGAATGTGGCCCAATTTTAGTAGTGATCGAATATTTAGTTATTGAATTATTAGAACAATTACCCTTTATCAGTGAGCTTTGTATAGGTATATATTAGTGTGCAGATGCAAGCCTGGATGGGCTAAAATAATATGTGTATACAAGGGTTGGATTTCACCAGCTCTGAACAAAATCACACTAGTAATATATCCAAGACTGTTACCTATTCACCAGTATAAATATCCACCCAGCCCTGAGGCTCCTCCAAGGATTATTAATAGTTTAAAACAGCGATGCAGTGTTACATATAGCTGGTTATGGCGGTATTCTCAGTGGATTTCTCAAGGTTTTATCCTGCTAACGAGTGATCCGTCAAGCTGACAAGGTTTGGATTGGTGTGCAGACCTGCTCGCAAGCCGGCTATTAACTGTCAGTGGTTCAGGGAGAAAGGCGAGTTATAATTTCACATCTCTACACGCTTGATTAATCGTTTTGTTCTGCTACTAGGTGTCGCCTTTCAAAACTAATTAGGCCTCCGAGCTATTAGTCGAGAGGTGGTGATCAGAAGTCATTATTCCTGTTTTGTGTTGTCGGTGAAGTCTGACAACAGTGTTGTTTTGCTTTGTCTGTATGACAACACAAGGTGAAGAAATTACAAGAATATTAGTTGTCACAAATTGTCTACCTGTAAATACAATGAGGCCTGTTGCTGTCTCTGCAAAAAATGACAAATTGTGTACGGTATTCCCTACGATAATTCAATCACAGGAAGTGAAATTTTGCACTATTAAGTCACTGGGTGATCAAATTTATTCGAACAGGAAGATGACAAAATGATTCAAAATTATGCAGATAATCCATTATTTCTTTGTTATTTCAATGATTTTAGAGGCTGATTAAATTTATTAGAACAGCTGATTGAATTTTGTCCCCAAAATTGGGGGTGATTGAACTTTGATAGGGGGACTAAATTATTACCATATACTCTATACATCAATCATACTCGTATTCTTACCGACTGTACAACATGTATATATTTTAAGATAGTAAGAGATTTTTTTTATCAAGCTACTTTAGAAGATCTTTTTAGTCGGGTAAAAGAAGACTGTATTTTAGGTTATTTGAAAGAAATTGGTTTGTTGCATAAGTTTTCATGTATGTGCATGTCTTTTGGTGTTGTGTTGATTACTTCTGGATTGCTGGGTTGTTGACTTGTTTTTGTTAGAATTTTGTTTGATCGTCGCTATATAGCTGAAATATTGCTGAAACACGACGTTGAACCTTAATTCTCTCTCTTTCTCTCTCTCTGGATGGAGATGTATTTGATCATCGCTAAAATATTATTGAACATGATGTTCAATCTAATTCTCTCATATTCTTGACTGCCAGAGTCACATGTGCACTGTGACTGGCTGAATAGTCCATTTGCCCTTTCCCGAATTGTTATACACACACAGGGGTATGTCGCTGATTCGCTTGCCCTCTTGCATGTCTTTAACAGATATTTTATAATTACATGTATTAGCTTATGAGAGAAGGCTAATTTGTTTAAAAAAACTTTGAAAAATTTACATAAGTGTCGATGTCAATTAGATTAACCCAAGAATATGATACTTCAACTTGTATAATCACTGCCTATACAGGCTTTGAATTTGACAGAAAATGCCACTTTGAACTTCAAATACAGACCAAATTTTGTGGACATTCGGGCCAGGCAGCAAGGCCAATAGCATGAATATAATAAGGTCAAGAAAAAAACTGCTTATATAACTTTTTTGTTGTTGTGAAATATCCAAAATGTATCCACATGCTGTCGATAGATTTACAAAATAAAGAGAATACAATTCTTACCCAGTAATATGAAAGAAGGTGTCAAGCTTTCAGTAAATTATATGTAAATTAAAGGTTACACCAAATACCCAGCTGAAAAATGACATCAAATAGGAGTTGTTAACGCAATAAAACAGATCGGGTGAAAAAACTTAATGAAGCCATAACCTCTGACTTGTGACATCGGAGTCTGATTACAATAATGTTTTGTAATATCGACCAGTCGCTTGTGTGGGATATCTTATTGTGATGTGCATTGCACAATAATTGGATATGACAACATCATCATGACATCAACAAAGGTATTACATTTTAGCTTTGTGATGTTGTTAGTCTTCTGAGAAATGATCTCGCTTCTTTCATCACCAATGTCCTAAGCTAGCCCATCGCGGAGGTCCTAAACAGGGAAGCTTATTATGATGTCTCGATGTGTGACCATAACCCAGAGCACCACCACATGTGTAAGCGTCCTGTCCAGGCCTTGTTTTTCATCAAAATTCACAGGAATTCAAATGGATTCTCGCAACCCAGCTCTATGGGAATTCACAGGAATCCAATGCTACTATTTCTATACAGATTGCTAATATTTTACGGGAATCTGTTGGATTCCCCCAAATTATTTTGCGGGAGTGCTGATGGGAATCGGATTCCCCGTGGAAAAACAAGCCCTGCTGTCTGTGTCTTGTGCGCTCTGCTCAGTGTTTTATAGGGTGGATGGAGTGTGTCTGGTTCTGTGCTGCTTCAAACATTTCTTCTTTGAAGTAGCAGGAATGCAACTTGGCTGGGTGGTGCTTAGTTGGTTCGTCGCAATATAGCTGAAATATTGTTGAAAGCGACGTTAAATTCTATTCACTCACCCTGTTATAGAGGGATACAGGACTCCTGCATTTGAAATACCTGCCCGCCCTGGTCCCGTGAATCTGAAGTAGGGTCACAATCTCAGGCCATTGAAACAAGAGGTTCCAGGTTTTAGAGGTGGTTGTTTTACTTACATGTACCTCTGGTTAGGATATTCTCTTAGACACAACGGAAGTAACAGCGGCTCTAAACAAAGGATCAGCTGTACGTTCTATCAATTACACTGCCATGATCGCCACCCACGCAACTGGGGGATTTTTAACCTAGGTCTCAATGGAGCATAACAGTTTTTTCCTAAAAATCTTCTCTCATACTTGAGATAAATTTCTACAACTTGGCGAAGTAAAAGATAGTACATCCATTCAAATTATGTGTTAAAATCAGAGCTGAACTAGCCTTTTTCGAAGTTTTTCCATTTACTTCTGTGTTAAACTTAGGCTTTTCAGAGGGAGGAAAATCCCCCAGTGACGTCATTGTATCATAGAGAATAAGTCAAGAAACAGCCTTTCATCAAAATGAGGAATAATCATAAACCAGAATAATAAAAATATCATCAGCATATCCCAAAGTTATCTCTGTTCTTATTCTTGATGATGGCGAAATAGAACACTGGATCAGCTGATCTGCCTCACATCCCTCACCTCAACCATTTACCTGTGGTGAGTGAGGCGTTACCTCACCTCAGTTGTTGTGAGGTAACACCTGCACAGCTTAGTATATACATGTACTTATAACTAACAGTAGGAGGCTGAAATTGGATAACCAGTTTAAAGAAATGCTTTGTGGATTTTTTAATGGTCGAGGTTTTAGCAGGTTATTTAATTACGCTAAAGTAGTAGGAATTAGTGCTGAGCTCCAAGGCAGTGCCATTGAGAGGTCTGGGTGTGAACAATAGAAAAGGGGGAGATTGTACAGCACACAGCATACACCCCCTGAGTGGTTGACTGGCCCCTTCACAGGTATTTATCTCCCCTCAGTAAATAACCCCTTGATTCCACTTTAAACATGGGCCTGTATAAGCCAAGAGTTAAACAAACTGTTCACTACAGGGGCTTGTTTAAAGCAAGTTCCTCTTTCTCTGCCTGTACAACCCCTAAGTCAGCTAACAGGATTATTACCAAGGTGCATGGATTTCAGCTGGTCTGTCAGAACGGTGGGTTATGTGTGCCTCGCTGTTTCAAGTCCAGAAGTTGAGTTGGCAGTGAGTGTTACTGAAATCTGTTTCTTTGTGTAGGATAATTTGTGCTGGAGACGAGAGCCTTGAAAATCAGAGGTATGGTAACGATGAATTTTCTGTACCGAAAATCTTTTACAGATGCACATTCTTAAAAGGGATATACAAATATGATTTTCACTATTTATATGTGTTCATGAAAAGATACGGTCTTTCAGTTAACTTCTTGAATGTGTAGCTATATCTAAACAGTTTATTTGCACATTGGATATTCTCTTATATTTAAAATAGTACATAGGGATGTGCTCATGAATTAAAATCAGACAAAATACAAGGACTCAAAATGATGTTACTGAGTGGTGGTTTGTTAAAATTGTGGCTCAACTATGGATTACATGTAAGCATATCCCTTTGTTTTGAACTCCAATTTTAATACATTTAAATACAAAATCTCTCTAGTTAAAGGGGTAAATTTAGGAGATAGTAGTTGACTAGAAATTATCACAACATACATGCCTTGCTCAATTTTCTTTGTACTATGGTCTTTTTTTCACTTTACAAATCACAAATTGTTGTCTTTATTACCCTGTGTGTAAGTGAGGTGAAAAGACAGAACAGCGCTAAGATAAAAACAAGTCATTGAACAGTCAACACTCCCACTATCCAGACAAGTTTGCTTCGGAACTTTCAAGGACAACAAACATGCTTGCCATGGCATTGCTCTTTGAACCTGGCTTATAGGTTCTGTTAGGGTAAAGTGAAGGGGGCTTTATAACATCATCCATACAGAAGTCGGTGTTTTTGTTTGCATTTCTGTTTTTGGATGCCTTGCAAATTTGTTAACTGGATGAGATGCCCTTAATACTTCTCAGGTTTGTTTTGGTTCTCTCTGTTCACATAACCAATCATCACCTGCGGCGAGCTGCCTAACAAGTTTGGTTTGTAAATAGTTGACTCTTGAATAGCTACAAGTGTAGTGCTCTTCTTGTATTGTGTTTTTCAACACGTTAAGCCCATTGTGCATGAGTAAATTTTGTTGCAAGCCACACATATTTTGATCGCTAGCAATGGATCTTTGGTACCTGCATACGAGATAAATCATATCCTGTAGTAATATTTCAATAATGTAACTGGTTTCATTAACTCATTCAGTACCGAGCGTCATTTCTGGCCTCAGTTCCAGTAGCTCCACAGCTGAGTCTCAACGTGTGCAGTGCACAAATGTCCATCACAGAAGCTGTCGACCAAAAGTTCATTTCAAAAATATTTTGTTTATGAAAGTGAATAAAATTTGAAACTTTATATCTCCATGAAATACACAAGCATCAGAAATTGTGTTTGTGTTATTTTTATAATTATATACATGAAATTATGCATGCAAATTTCATGAAAATGTTTTTATCTGTTTGAAAAAAATGTTTCAACAAAAATAACATCGAAATTGTCATGGTCTGGTTTCAGATGTACGTAATCTCTGGCTGGTAAAATTTATAGCTGATTGTAGTATCCATTCCCTGGATAAAGATGATAATTTCCTCATTTTATTTCATCCACATATAACTTATAAATTAAAGTTTTTATCTGGTAGAAATTCCGTTGATAGTCATTATATTACGCGCAAAATAATGAAGCAGAAGGTTTTTTTTCTCGTCTGATTCAATCGCGTCCGTGCTCCGTTTCCCTGAACCGATTTTAATGAATGACGTATCATTGTAAAGCCCATTCATTCAGCTTTCTTCTCGTAGTACAATCTCCATCGGATGGCCAGTGAAACGAAAGATTTGATTGAAAACAGTGTTCACGAAACGATCTTTCTGATAAGCCCGCTGTTTTGGGCAAGTGGATTGGATAAGAGCGTTCACGTCACAAGGCGAGCCAATCGGATTGCCTCATTCATCGCGGGTTTGTTTGGAGAAATAAAAACAGAAAGATGGTGCGAAATTCTGACAAGTTGGTGTCGGACAATAGCGAAATATTTGGGAAATAAATTTACCAAACGTATACGATCGTAGGAATTCTCAACAATGGATATATACCTGTACCTTGACAGAAAATTTGACAGAAAATATCTCGTGAATTCGTCAGATTTCTCAAGGAATCGGATGCCACTTCAAGGTATTTGAACATTTGCAAATGTCGGCCAAAACTGCGCGATTTTCTCACAGATCTCTTCTCGGAATATAGTTTTATTTCGTTATATTTTTCATTCAATACGAAAATGCTTTATATATAATCGGATAGATAGCGATCTTATGTTTCGATATATGTATGGTTTACGTGATATTTCTTCCTGAATAGACCAGGAAAACAAGAATTCCAACAGCCGTGTATACGGCCGACTTCATTTTGGAAATTTTCGTGATTTTATTTTTTATCTGCGTTTTCAAACAACGATCTTGAAATAATTTTTCTGTTAGTCAAATCCAAATTTCGGAAATTGTTACGAGAGAAAATAAGCTTCGTAAACATATAGGCCTTTAATTACATTTGACAATGCTTAGATATGAAAATTCTATTTTCCCACGACAGTTATGTTTTGCGCCATATGGCGTCGATGGGGTTGAGGAGGGCCCAGATCTGTGACGCCAAATGGCGCTTACGGTACCGAATGAGTTAAAAAGTTAAAAAAAAACAAAAAGTACAAAAAACAAAAAACAAACCGAAATAAAACAATGTGAAATAAGCAACAGGAAGTGAGGGAAAATTAACTACATTCAACGAAATGGCTAGAGCATTGCATGTAATCAGCCTTAAAATATAGGATGGAATTGATGTTTCTTAAACTCAGTGAAACTGACATTTGTCATGACAGGTAGGCTACAAAATAAAACACAGTTGACCACAAATATTTACTAAACTGGTCTCGCATTCGTGAGAAAATGGACAAAATTGATCTTTCAAGACTGTGTCGGCAAGCATATACATGTGTGGTGCTTTCTGCGTACTTATGCTCTCAGGCTGAACCTGAAAGGCCTGAACCATGACATGATCCCATGGTTGCAGCTTGACCAGTACCACTACCACTACATGTATTTGACCATATGGAAGCTGGTTAGTACCTTGCAGATGTGCATGGTCAGGCTTTTTGCGAGTTTCAATAATTTTCCCTAAAGTTATATATCAGTCAATATATTCCTTAGAACCTTGTAGATATGTACTGTCAGGTTTTTCAGAGTTAAGTTCCTTTATAGACTCGTTTCTATTGCCGAAGAAGTTAGAAATCTTCATAGTAAATGCTTAGTGTTATGTAGGTGTGCACCGCCCTGTTTTTTACTCGTTTTCAATATTTCCTCCCAGATATATGCCCCTTGATCATATCAATATTTATTGTCCAGACCAGATCTCATTTACCATTTGATGGGCAACTTTGACAATTATATGGAAAAAATCTTACTTACTATCATTGTCATTTTGTTTATCCTTTCAATGCTTTCCAGCAGAGTTATGGCCCTTTATCATCAACATCAATATTGCATCTTGGGTTATTTGAGAGAAATCGGGCTGTTACATAAGTTTCAATGTGTGTATGTTTTAATGCGTTGGATAACTATGTTAGTGACTTGAGTACTGTACTTAGAATTTTGTTTGATCGTCGCTATATAGCTGAAATATTGTTGAACGCGACATTAAACCTTAATTCTCTCTCTCTCTACAATGTATGCTAATATTGTACATTGTTGGGCTGTATCTCCATTTATAGTTTATGAAGAAGTTAGAAATTGTTGAAGTTGATGCTTAGTATCATGTAGGTAATCTCTCCAGAGTTATGGCCCTTTCTAGTCAATATTGATATAAGCTATAGAGGAAATGTACTTTACTGGAATGTAACTCCATGACTAATTGGTGAAGAAGTTTGAGATACTTATGGTGAATGATAATGATGCTGTAGATGTGATGTGTCATGTTTTCATCCCACAGCCTTGAAGGGTGGGGGTTTGGATACGGCTTCTCCCACCTGTATTATTATAATATTTGTCTCTGCAAACATTAAAGAGAATAAAAAAAAGTTTTTGCTCTTGCACTGAACAGATTTAGTAATACAATAAATCTTTGAAAAATTGATACCCAATTTGTACACTTTAGCAAATGATTAGCCTTAGATGAAATGTAGATCTACATACATGTACATGTTATACTGAGGTCATGTACCACTTCTTACTGTACAGTCTAGTTCCAGGCCTCTCGTTTTAAGGCGCGCGATCGCGCTCCCGCACCTTCGCGCTCCTGAACTTTGAACTAGGTGCGCGACTATAGCGCACCTGGCATTTCGCGGTCGTTAAAAAACAGTAAAAGCAGCTAAATTCATTACCAACTTACGTGTGCCATTAAACTGCCTTCCGACAGCAACGCATGTGTTTACGTCCGGTTAAATGGTCAGCGGTCGAAATAACGCCTGCCTACGTGCCGCCGGCAAGTGAATTTTTCCGGCGACAACTTGTCTTGCAAAAACAATCTACCTGTCGCATGCGGCAAGTAGGATTTTATATAGCAAAAACGATAAAATGCGATCAATTTTCGTAAATACCTTTTAGAAGTCTAGATCTATCTGAAGGAACGGACAATCCAAGAAATAATCCATTGAAAATTTATTTCAAGCCGATCTTTAGCCATTGTTGTTGGACCTTGTTGTTGGTTTTCTCTATCAACATTTCCCGCGCCAAATTTACTTCCGGTTGCGCGTCACCTCTTGCGCGGTAGTCCGGTGCATGCAAAAGTCGGACCTGTTATGAAACGGAATCGGACTATCTGATTTTTTTCTTCCAGTTGGTAAATAATATTGTCGGCTTCTTTTCTTTGGCTTCTATTCACAAGTGGAAGTTTTTCTATGCAGACATTTCAGTTAATTGATAATTCCAATGGGACTCTCCAATTTACAAGGGGAGACTTCTGATAAATATAAGTAAATATAGTTGGGATACTGGTTAACTCCCCATAAATTTTCATTCTTTAAAAAGGGTGTTAGTTGGATCTAAATTCTTGGATATAATGAGTTCTAACTGCAGAAATTAGGGGAATAGTTGTCTTTGACATATCAATGTTGACATCAACTTTCCACTGGTGCTCTAAGTTTGAAAGAACATGTGTGCCAAATAAAAAAATTAATAATAATAAATTTAAAAAACACCCACCTCATTTTTTGAAAAGAAAAATTGCAGGAGAACCACTCACTGTCAAATTTCACATCATTATTGGTCACTGTTCGTCTGTTATCAAGGGAGATAACCCATCACTCGCCTAGACTCATTTAAGGGGTGTGATTTTAGGTGTGCTAACCACACTCCTGAGAATAAATAAGGCGAGTGATTGTCACTCACCTGTTGTCTCACAAAACAAGAGGCCTGTAGTTCATTGGTATTTTTTGGGGCTGGGTTTAGTGTGACATTGGTAAATTATGCCTCATTTTTAGAACTGCATTTTTATTGTGATCTGGTGTTTTATGGCTAATTTATATCCACAGTCTATTCTTGTATGATTGGTGTGTTAAAACTGCCTGTCACAAAGATCTATGGGAATGTTGACCCCGCGTGACCTTACAACATATGTGTCAGTCATTTTTGACATACGAGCCTTTGATTGTGATTACCATGCCAGGATCAATATCGACCTAACAGAGCATTAATCCATTTAACATGTAAGCCCTGTGGCAGGAATGTATGTAGTCTGTAATGAACCAAACTTCTCTATTAAAACATGAAAATAGCCACCGTGAAAATAACCCCCATGTGAGATTCACTTTATCAGGGATTACACATTTATTGAGAATGCCTGCCTCAACTTGCTTTCTCTATTCGCTTCGTTGTTCTCTGTTGTATCGTCATTATGGGCGATCACATGACTGATCACAAATCGACCATCAATTCTCCCACACTAATGTGTAAATGGGCCATCACGTCGGTTAAACAAGCTGGCGGTGCGTGAATTATTACACCTTATATAAGTAAGAATAGCTGACTGTATAGAATAGGGGAAATTAGTTCTGTGAGGTCATAAAAAAGTGGAAATTAGTCCTGTCTTTCTTCGGCTTTTTGTAGTCTGGTTTTTCACGGTAGACTGCAACCATGGTGGCTTTGTTGATCTCCAATAGGTAATTATGTACAATATGTGTACATGCAGGTCTGTATGAGGTAATTATGTACAATATGTGTACATGCAGGTCTGTATGAGGTAATTATGTACAATATGTGTACATGCAGGTCTGTATGAGGTAATTATGTACAATATGTGTACATGCAGGTCTGTATGAGGTAATTATGTACAATATGTGTACATGCAGGTCTGTATGAGGTAATGCAGACTTTGGGTAGTCATGCAGGAATGAAGTATGTGTGTGTGTGTGTGTGTGTGATGGGGTGGGGATGGGTGAGAGGGTGGTGATATGGTGTGAACGTTCCTGTTCTATTGGGGTTTAGGGAGGCAGTGTGTGTGTGTGATGGGGTGGGGGTGGGTGAGAGGGTGGTGATATGGTGTGAACGTTCCTGTTCTATTGGGGTTTAGGGAGGCAGTGTGTGTGTGTGATGGGGTGGGGGTGGGTGAGAGGGTGGTGATATGGTGTGAACGTTCCTGTTCTATTAGGGTTTAGGGAGGCAGTGTGTGATGGGGTGGGGGTGGGTGAGAGGGTGGTGATATGGTGTGAACGTTCCTGTTCTATTGGGGTTTAGGGAGGCAGTGTGTGTGTGTGTGTGTGATGGGGTGGGGGTGGGTGAGAGGGTGGTGATATGGTGTGAACGTTCCTGTTCTATTGGGGTTTAGGGAGGCAGTGTGTGTGTGTGATGGGGTGGGGATGGGTGAGAGGGTGGTGATATGGTGTGAACGTTCCTGTTCTATTGGGGTTTAGGGAGGCAGTGTGTGTGTGTGATGGGGTGGGGGTGGGTGAGAGGGTGGTGATATGGTGTGAACGCTTTCTGTTCTATTGGGGTTTAGGAGGCAGTGTGTGTGTGATGGGGGTGGGGGTGGGTGAGAGGGTGGTGATATGGTGTGAACGTTCCTGTTCTATTAGGGTTTGGGAGGCAGTGTGTGATGGGGTGGGGGTGGGTGAGAGGGTGGTGATATGGTGTGAACGTTCCTGTTCTATTGGGGTTTAGGGAGGCAGTGTGTGTGTGTGTGTGTGATGGGGTGGGGGTGGGTGAGAGGGTGGTGATATGGTGTGAACGTTCCTGTTCTATTGGGGTTTAGGGAGGCAGTGTGTGTGTGTGTGTGTGATGGGGTGGGGGTGGGTGAGAGGGTGGTGATATGGTGTGAACGTTCCTGTTCTATTAGGGTTCAGGGAGGCAGTGTATTGTCATGGTGATAATGATCCTTCATTTTCATGCAAATTGAATCTTTGCCTCCAGTGTTTCTATCATAACAGAGAAAAAGACATTGTCAGGATTGGAAGTTCCAGGTTATATTCTTTGGGCATTACTGTCGCCATGTAATTTTCAGTACACATTTTCTTTCTACCTCATTCAGACTCCTGTATTTAATTGAGCAGCCTGTGGAAAAAAAAGCATAAACATTTACTGAGATACATGTAGCAATGTTATTTTGCATACATGTATACAGAAAATATAGATATATCATGCTTGGAGCTGGTATATCATTTATGAAAATCTGCGTCCAGTATTTTATTGTTGTGATAAATTTCCCCGGACACGTAGCCTTAAGCTTTTATATATTTGAATCTAACTTGCCCTGCTGTTGATGTGGCAGTGATACATACACCTGGCTGGTTGATCAGCTGTGACAGTGTGTGATGTATGCTGAATGTATGACGGTTGATATTGATAATGTACTGGTACTTGATGAAACATGATCCAATAGTCATGCAATTTTAGTGTAAGTAATTTTAACCCTGCCCCCTGCATGTTCGTTCCTGTTTGAATAAGTCAATCATCGTTTGGTATGGTATGTAACACCTGTATTTGCTGTTTCTATGAGAGATAATTCTCCTGTTCTCTTCTCTGAAATCTTTCAGTGGGTAACTCGACCTTTGCCCCTTGTTATGCTATGATCCCTGTGAACTAGTGACAACACATCAGGGTGAAATTGTCCGCTCGGTTGCTCGTCAAGCGGACGAGAAAAGAGGCGAATAAAGGCGAGAGTTTACTAGTGTCACCTGTGAAAGCTAAGGAGCAGCCCTCTTTAATGTGTACAAGTTCTTCTTAAGTCAGATATGTACCTTCGCCTCTTGTTTAGACCTTTGTTCGCTGGGGCCTGAAGCAGGGTGTTTTGGTACGGGGGACTATAATCCAGTTCGCCTCAATAGGCATTTGTCGTGTTTGCGGCGAAGCTCCGTTCAAGCCTTTGTCGCCCTCTATTCAAGACTAAATTGAATAGCCTGACCTATAGCTACCACTCTCTGTATTAGATTGCCCCTGTCTGTATAAGCTGGGGTTTCAACTCCATAAAAATCACTTTTGACAAACATGAAAGGAGCCTTTGGCTGGGTGAATGACTAATTGATTGAGGTATAAATCGGTGTTGTATATTTTTGGGATGTTATAAAGACTAGGCAGACTTGACTATAGACTGGTGTGTATGGTGATATAGCTGTGTATATACATGTGAACAGGTACATTAATTTCACGAACTAGTAATGCTGCGTGTTCTACATGTACCAGTCTCTGGTGAACAAGACCTATACTATAGAATTGTTGATGTGACAAATTGCACCTATTACAAGATCCATCTATAAAGATCTCATTCCCTGTTATGACTTGAGGCATGGGGCCTACCTGATTGAGGAAACACCAGACAGCCAGGTGATACATGCACAGTCTACCTTCACAAAGTCAATCTATACCAGTATGTGTTGTGAAAATTTTATTGTAGAGTAAATACAGATAATAGAGGTTCACCTATGATAGGAAGTGTGTGCACTCCGGATTATCACCTGCCATATATACTCAATACTTGACTGTACCTTGGCACACCTGCTATTCTCAATACTTGACTGTACCATGGCTGAGCTGGAAAGATGTGATTACCAGGGTTGTTAGTCCATAGATGTTTAACAGGTTAATGATGTTACAACCACATTGCTTCAGAAAGACGGAGGTATGTTAAATAATGACTCAATTCTCAATTCTTTGTGGGAATTTCTATTGGAAATGTACTTGGGAGCCAGGAGATCTCAGCATTCAGTCATGTCAGTATTCCAAACCTCCCTGTCACCACCTCTCTCCAAAATATACAGGCATTGGAGTATACTATAGTCCAGTATACAAGTCCACTGTCCAGAAGGTTTTCAAGTTGATTAGATATTTTGGATATTAACAACCTCCATATCACCACCTTTGTTCAAATTTGGACCGGTATATGGACTTGAATGTTTTGAAGACGATCAGTTATTTTGGATCTTGATCATCTTCCTGTTACCACCTCTGTCCAAAACATAGACATTGAAACCAGTATTTACTGAACGTAATGTTTTGAAGTTAATTAGTTCTTTAGAATCTTGACCGTCTCCCTATTACCACCTTTGTCCAAAACATAGGCATTGAAACTAGTATATTGAACCAAATGTAAAAGATTTTGTTGCACGCTAGTTTGTTTGGAAAATTTGACGAATGAAAGTTTGCACTATACAATCCGCTACCACGATCACCACTTCCGTTTTGTCCATTTCACACCTTTCTGACCCAATGAGCCAATCGACATCTAGGATTAGAACTAACGTTTTATCCACTGCCTGTATTGTGCAAGGGCCTCATTAACCAGCACTCAACCCGGCTCATGTGAAATATAATCTGTATATATACTCTGTGTAAACGCAGCAGTGTGTCTATTACAGTGTACAGGATTACAATGTATATCAAATTATATGCCTCCTTTATATTTCGATATGCATATAAACTGAACATAATCAAAATCTGATACTTCATTTTTCAACCAGTCCATCATGAAACAGTCCATAAAATAGATTTGAGTAGAATATAGCGTGTTGAGCAGATTTTCCCATGTCTTCATTGAAGTGTGAACATCAATACCGGCTCTTCATGTAATCTGTAAACACTACATTGTACATGTAGGTATGGCCATGCAATTCTCAACTATGTGTTAGGGACAAATATTACTAGGGCTGAGCAAAAAATGTATGTAACTATCTATTACCAGGACAATTGGAGTATTTCCTGTGCCTCTGGCAGGCTTTAGTATCTCCCAATTAATTCTTTTCACCCCTCGGCCAAAATTATCCTTGGGGTCGGGAGTATTGTCACCATGTATGTCTCAGTCTGTCCATCCATCTTTGTTTTCTCATTAACACCATTTCTCAAGAATGACCAGGCTAGGAACATCAAACTTACTCCACACATACAGCAGAAGCTTATTGAATATCAGTACTTTTTCCAGGTCACCAGGTCAAATTTCGTTAACCTTTTCACAAATGCGAAGATATTTTCACAAATGGCTTGTTATGACCATATCTCAAGAATAAAGTCAAGGCTCACTAAACTTATACCAGACACACACATGGTCATGAGCTACTGCTAAACTTGGCTTTGGGGTATTGTCATCATGTACATACATGTACATGCACATCTGTCTGTTTTCTCATAACCACCATATCTCAAGAATGACTAAGGCCTCAAACTTGCCTATGAACAGATGATTATTGAAAATCAGTATGGTCAACTACTTATTGCCACCAATAGCTTGTTCCATAAACAAGACACTATTTGAATACACCAAAGGCTGAGGGGTTCTCAGAGGGCATGGAGCATTTCCTATACCCCTTTTTATATAGAATAGAATAGATTTATTTGCATAAATATGCCCGAATGGGCTAAAAGCACAACATAAAATAAAAACAAACATAGCGTCCTAATGAACAGTGTACAGATTTGGGTTCCCCTGAGCTTCATACTAAATACGATGGGGGCCCGGTGTTGGTCAACTAAATACGAATCATTAAGCATAAACAGATGCTGCCCATATACACTAGATACTGCATCTGGGGAACATCCAACCATGCCCAACGGTCGCACCCAATCCACCAACACCAAGCTCCCATAGACGAGTAATTATCAGATATAAGACTGCATGGTGGCAGGAGAAATCGGACATACATAGATCATGAGATTGATGCGCTCTAAGCAATAAAATGCTATAACAATTGAAAACAATCATATATATACTTCGCAACTGCTTCCATTACCCATTGGTTTGTCGACGACAGTATATCACGAATCCTGAGGTTATTAGCATCAAATTTAATAAATGGGCATATAATGTTCAACAGACACGGTCGCTCTTTAGCGAATCTTGAGCATTCCAACATGAAGTGAGTTTCATTATCAACAATTTTACAGTGTTCACATACTTGGTCATCTCTGGGAATTCCATGATAGCGCCCTCTTTATATGATCAGAACCATCAATATCCTTAATAATTCCATAGATATTTTTAATCATCTGTATACCATGATATATTCCCCCGCCCCTTAATTTGGGAGAAGGAAGTTGGTTTGTACCATCTTTCTTCTTCCAAGATCATATTTGAGGAGCCTTTCCATTAGTTCAAAATGGTACTCTCAAGTTTCTTTTATTGGATTATCAGATAACTTACATGTACATGTACATTGATCATGCTTCATCTACGGTAATCCCTCTAATCATTCAATCCCCCTATCAAAATTCAATCACCCCCAATTTTGGGAACAAAATTCAATCACCCCCCAATTTTGGGAACAAGATTCAATGGGTGCTTCTTAAATTTTAATTATCCTCTAAAATCATTGAAATAGTGAAGAAATAATATATTATATGCATGATTTTGAACCCTTTTGTCAACTTCCTTTTCTTGTAAATTGGTTCACCCAGGCCAGAATATTTCACGGTAACGATCGTTCCATTTTCGTGTCGCTTCCGTCAAAGAAAAAACACGGAAGCGATTTATCGTTTCCCACTAATATGCTCCGAATAAACGTGGTGTGCTTATGGTAGTTTCTTTACTCACTATATTTGTTTCATACTGACCGAAAAAGGTATTCCAATGAGTATAATCACTGTTTTATATCGTTAACATCAGGGAAACATTCAGGCTGAGGTCGGGAACATCGTTTTTGTTGTTGGGAATGCTGTGCGGTCGAGGTCGGGATTTCCTCGATCGTATGCAGACCAATGAAAGTGTTAGCTTGTTTTGTGCGCGTTACCATTTTATTATCTCCCGGGATCTCCCTGGTCCGACGCATGCATGGTGAACATGCAGTCAACATTGTGGGAAATGTTGAAGTTCCACACGCATTTATAGTAATATTCTGTTGCTCCTTGTGTTTGACTGGGGAATGTCAGAAGCCACGAAATGAAAGGGGGGAATTGGCTTCCTAAAAACAGTTACACATTGGTCGTTCAGTGTTGACTTTGAACTGACGATAATTGGAACATTTCAATTCTGCACTGCGACACTGCTATACGACAAGACTCGTGGCCCCACATTGAGATCAATTCTGAACTATTTTGACAGAATCACTTACGAACCTCTTGTGAAGTAAATATACTTTAATTCTTCAAATAACTTACAGCCAATTCACCATGTTTGAACAATGGTCACAATTTTATAAAAGACAAATGGCAAATGAAAACAAGAATTTAAACAACATTTTGTGACATTTAAGAAAAAAAAAGGTTCCCATACAATCATTTCGCGGAACCTAATATTAGTTTCCGGAGGATTCCCATAGATAGAATACACAGAACGGAAAAAAGGTTTCCGACCGTTCACAAAATTTTCTGGCCTGTCTCTTTCCCTATATTTTATGGTGGGGAATTTCATTTCCTGTGATTGAATTAGAGTGATTACCATAATCATACTACATCATCAGCCAGGGCATAATCTACCATTGTTCCAGGGGCCGATAATCGGCCCCGTTCCCAAAGGATCTTTTCCCAATTTTCTGGAAGAAATTTCCCCAAAAATAAAAAATCCCAAAATATTTACCATTTTGAAAATTCACATAAACGTTGGCGATTATTCCTCGTCATATTTGTATGTCATTGGACGGAATAGGAAAGTTCCAAACTTCTTTATTATCAAACTATGGAAGCGCAACGTCCGATAAAGTTTTCACAACATGTGGGCAGCGAAGATTTCGGTAGTTCTCGGAGGTCTTCGATCTCCATCCGGGAAGTCCCAAGCATTATCGCTAAACTTCCGGTCTAGATCTGGCGAAGCGAGAGGGTAGTCTGACATCTTTGGCCACTTTTATTCCACCGTATTCCAGGGAGAAAATCGGTTTGCGAAGGTTTCTCGTACGTATTAATTGTTGCATTCATTTGGCAGAAAATAATATTAGTTGACGATGGTGTAAAAATGGTCAATCAGTGTGTAATCTTTACGCAAACATCATTGTTGTTGTTGTTGCACTGATGCTCAATGCGTTACCAACTGAGATTCGTCAGGGGAGTTAACTCTAGCTGGCTCTAGTTATTTCTTTCATCCCATGGGCCATGTGTAACATTTAAAATTTTATTGTTTTCTTTTAAATTTTCTCTTAAAAACATATAAAACAGGGAATAATATTTTACAAATTTTACTGCCAGAAATGGGTTCGAATGTATTTCCAGGCATCTAGAACCCCGGCCTGAAGTGCTAGGATAGTATTTCCCATATCCATTACCAAGAGGCCCTTTCCCAAAATATGTAGAATAAGCCCTGATCATGGTTTATTTCAATACTCAGCCTACTAATAAAAAATCCCAAAATATTTACCATTTTGAAAATTCACATAAATGTTGGCGATTATTCCTCATCATATTTGTATGTCATTGGACGGAATAGGAAAGTTGCAAACTTCTTTATTATCAAACTATGGAAGCGCAACGTCCGATAAAGTTTTCACAACATGTGGGCAGCGAAGATTTCGGTAGTTCTCGGAGGTCTTCGTTCTCCATCCGGGAAGTCCCAAGCATTATCGCTAAACTTCCGGTCTAGATCTGGCGAAGCGAGAGGGTAGTCTGACATCTTTGGCCACTTTTATTCCACCGTATTCCAGGGAGAAAATCGGTTTGCGAAGGTTTCTCGTACGTATTAATTGTTGCATTCATTTGGCAGAAAATAATATTACTTGACGATGGTGTAAAAATGGTCAATCAGTGTGTAATCTTTACGCAAACATCATCGTTGTTGTTGTTGCACTGACGCTCAATGCGTTGCCAACTGAGATTCGTCAGGGGAGTTAACTCTAGCTGGCTCTAGTTATTTCTTTCATCCCATGGGCCATGTGTAACATTTAAAATTTTATTGTTTTCTTTTAAATTTTCTCTTAAAAACATATAAAACAGGGAATAATATTTTACAAATTTAACTGCCAGAAATGGGCTCGAATGTATTTCCAGGCATCTAGAACCCCGGCCTGAAGTGCTAGGATAGTATTTCCCATATCCATTACCAAGAGGCCCTTTCCCAAAATATGTAGAATATGCCCTGATCATGGTTTATTTCAATACTCAGCCTACTGGGTATTGAATATAACTTTTATATTGTGTGAAGAAGGGAGACAATCATGTCTGGATAATTCTTCCCAAACAATGGTCCTGTTAATAGCAGGTGATGGCCTTGCCTCCAGGTGTAGACAGCTCACCTGTCAGAAGGGGCTCTCTAGGGGAGTCACATGCACAGACGTTTAACCTGACAGTGTTTGATATGCCAAGAGCCTGTACAATACAGTGTTCTATCCGGACATTTCATGTGTGGTCAAAACAATAGTTGATTGGCACATGACAGAGATTACTAAATTACTGTTAAAATCATCAGTCCATATTGGGTAGAAAGTAGCTGTGTTAGCTCTATAAATAATAGAAATGTTTCCCCTTTTGAGACCAACTAGATTTATTTGCACACTGACTTACACTCAGCCCATACATGTGTATTTGTTGACAGGCATTACCATGTATTAATTAATACAAATGTGTACAAGGTACATTTAGCATTTGACATACATGTACAGTAAAAACATACATGTGAAAACAGTTGTGTACAGAATTGAACATAAACAAAAAATGTGTATCAGAAAGTACACAATCTGTGTATTTTTTCTTGACAAAATGTGTACCACAGGTACATGGTGATTGCAGATGTTCAATTTTGTTATGGTTTTGTGTACGTCTGTACTTTTAGTACAGTTGTTTTTAGAGAGTACAGAAAATTCTAATTGCTCTTCCACTCTAAGAACAGGCCTCACTGTTTGAAAAATGGAGAGCTAACAGTTAATTCCTCCCAAATCTCCCATGGAGAGTGATTCCGCTGTCATAGGATTTAACCCCTCAAATGAATTGTACTTGTAAAAGTGAGTGCATGCTACAGTGATGTATATAATACAATTTGATTATCTACAATAAAATATTTACTCTTTACAAAAATATAGAAATAAATGAAAATATGTATGTGGAGTATAGTTTAGGAGTTGTATTTCTATATTCACATTTTAGTAGCTGGCGAACGTGACATTAAACCTTAATTCTCTCTTTCTCTGTCTTTTAGTAGCAGGCATAAGATTATATCAAAATAAAATATTTTGCAGTGAAACTATTTAGGTAGAAGTTTGTAAAGAAATAAGCTGTTCACAAATATATGTATATTGATTTGGTCATTAGATGGCCTACAACATGCTCATAATGAGGGGAATGTGTGTTCAAATCTTGTTTGGCAGTAGTTGGGTACAAGACATGTCTCTAATTATATTGATTGCAACTCTGATGAAATAGGTAGAAAAGGTTTGTAGAGCCATCAAGTGCTTTTTCTTAAAAACGGCACACTGAACAGGAATTGACTGTCTAATAGTATAATTTTGATTTAATGAAGGTAGGTTTTTTGGGTTTTGATAACTTTCCCCAGAGTTACGCCCTGAACTGAACTGAAAGTTGACAGAATTCTAGGAAGTTTTCCCTTCGTTCAGGATGCCAAAATCCAAGCCAGAATTAGGGGTTGATATAGTGTTTAATAGATTGGGTATAGTCTTAAAATTTTTACTATGTATTGAATATGGCAGTTTTCATTTGGATCAGGATGATAAGCCTATAAGCTAAGATATAAATCTAGGATACATGTTTGCGGTTCAGGATAATCTGGCATGCGTGCACGTAGTACAAATATTAGGCTTTCATGTGTATATTGGAATTTGTCAAGAATATCAGCTCTGTTGTCATAAATACAGATACTTTACCATTCCCTTCATTAATATCCTGTCATAGCTAAGAGCATAATTAATATGCATGTACACGTAGCCCTTGTTAGATAAACATATCTAATTAGGGACTAACGAGTTGTGCAGCTAATGAATATCATGAGTGTATTCTCCTGATTATTGATACACTGAAATGATATCCACATATATATATATATATATACAATGTATGCTCAGAAATCATTGATTATTGCAGAGCTTGAGTTGTTCACTAGCATGTTCATGTAGCCGCTATGTTGCTATGAATTCCCGTGTCGATCAATGTACAAGATAAAAAGTGACGCTGTAGATTTGACACATATTCAGCCTTGTATATTTATGTGGACTGAGTTATTTTCAATTAGAAGTTTAATCTATGGATGCCAATGATTTCATGATTTAGCTTGACAAGAATATTAAAGATGTAATCAGCCTTAAATCTGGGCTGAAATCGATGTCTCTCAAACTCAGCGAAAGTGACATATTTTACAACAGGTACAAAATGAGACACATTTGGCCACAAAAAACTAAACTTGTTTCTACCATTCACGAGAAAATAGAAGGAATTGATCTTTAAAAATAAACAGCATGGCATGCCGTTTATTTTTCCACGGCCGTGTCAACAAGCGTAAACATGTGGTGCATTCTACCAACGTATGCTATGCGACATTACCGAACCGTAGGCACGAGCGGCAACCATGACGTTATCCCATGGCTGCAGCTGTGCAGCATTCAGATTCGTGAGCATCGCTACGTCACTCAAACATCACGCGGTGACATCATTTTCCTCTCTGCGTACAACACACACTCAATGGCGAAACAGAAAACCCGTCTAAGGGGGCAGAGTTTCAAATTTCTCTGACAAGATATTCTTGCATTCGTTGTAAATGACGATCCCACTATCATCAAATATAATATGATGCTTTGGTAATCTTCCCTGCTGAAAAAACGAATAGGGGAGAGTTTACAAAATCCATCCATTTTGACGCTGATGACATCTTTAAGATTGCACCTTTCTAAGCTAATTTTGCCAGAGCGAATTTGACATCCAATATGTGGGCGAATTAGTAAATATTGCCCTATTTCACAGGGGGTGTAAAATGAAGATGGAAGGAATAGTTTACCCCTCTAATAATTCAACCCCCCCAACAAAATTCAATCATCCCGAATATTGGTACAAAATTCAGTCGGCTGTTCTAATAAATTTGATAATTCTCTAAAATTATTGAAATAACAAGAAATAATGGATTATTTGCATGATTTGGACCATTTTGTCAACTTCTTGTTCTAATAAATTTGATCACTCCTCAGATTTTATGATGGGAAATTCCTGTAGTTACACTACATGAGGCTCACTACTTATAAGGCCTTTTTGTCCCCCGCTACTTAGTAGGGGGGGGGAGGGACTTAGAAACACCGATGTCCGTGATTCCGTAATTCCGTAAGATTTTCTTGTCCGGACAATAACTCGTGAATGATTCAACCGATCAACTTCAAACTTGGGGTGTGCCTTGACATCGGCGAGAGGACGGTTGGGATTGTTTTCAGCAATGTGCGTAATCCAATATGGCCGCCGTCAGCCATTTTGGATTATAAGCAGTTCGATCTTAGATTTTCTTGTCCGGACAATAACTCGTGAACGATTTAACCGATCAACTTCAAACTTGGGGTGTGCCTTGACATTGGTGAGAGGGCGGTTGGGATTGTTTTTCAGCAATGTGCGTAATCAAATATGGCCGCCGTCAGCCATTTTGGATTATATGCAGTTGGATCTTAGATTTTGTTGTCCGGACAATAACTCGTGAACGATTTAACCGATCAACTTTAAACTTGGGGTATATGCCTTGACATTGGTGAGAGGACGGTTGGAATTGTTTTTCAGCAATGTGCGTAATCTAATATGGCCGCTGTCAGCCATATTGGATTATAAGCAATTGGATCTTAGATTTTCTTGTCCGGACAATAACTCGTGAACGATTTAACCGATCAACTTTAAACTTTGGGTGTGCCTTGACATTGGTGAAAGGACGGTTGGGATTGTTTTTCAGCAATGTGCGTAATCTAATATGGCCGCCGTCAGCCATATTAGATTATAAGCAGTTGGATCTCATCCGGACAATAACTCGAGAACGATTCAACCGATCTACTTCATATGTGGGGAGTGCCTTGACATTGTTGAGAGGAGGATTAGGATTGTTTTTCAAGGACGTGCTTGATCCAATATGGCCACCATCAGCCATACTGGATTTCATTGGATTTTAAGCAGTTTGATCTTGTCCGGACAATAACTGGAGTACGATTCAACTGATCTACTTCAAACTTGGGGAGTGCCTTGACATCGGTGAGAGGACGGTTGGGATTTTTTTTCAGCAATGTGCATAATCCAATATGGCCGCTGTCAGCCATATTGGATTATAAGCAGTTGGATCTTAGATTTTCTTGTCCGGACAATAACTCGTGAACGATTTAATCGATCAGCTTCAAATTTGGGGTGTGCCTTGACATTGTTGAGAGGACGGTTGGGATTGTTTTTCAGCAATGTGCATAATCTAATATGGCCGCCATCAGCCATATTGGATTATAAGCAGTTGGATCTTGTCTGGACAATAACTCGAGAATGATTCAACCGATCTACTTCATACCTGGGGAGTGCCTTGACATTGTTGAGAGGAGGATTAGGATTGTTTTTCAAGGACGTGCTTAATCCAATATGGCCACCATCGGGCATACTGGATTTCATTGGATTTTAAGCAGTTTGATCTTGTCCGGACAATAGCTGGAGTAAGATTCAGTTGATCTACTTCAAACTTGGGGAGTCCCTTGACCTTAGTGAGAGGACAGTCATGTATTATGTTTTATGAATGTGCATAATCCAATATGGGTGCCATGCGCTGTATTAGATTATGTTAAGCTCATCAGCGATATCTCCATTTTCAAATCTCACTCTTATCATGATATGAGATGTCATCGACAAAAAAAAATCGACCATAGAGGTCCATGGCCCCCGTAGCAGCAGTTCCAGTTATGGTGGATGTAATCCACCATAACTGGTGCTGCTAGCGGGGGACATGGACCTCTATGGTCGATTTTGTTTTTTATTTGTTGGTTCACGGATTTGAGTGATGAAAAAACCAGGTCGACCGGAGGGGGGAAAAAACCCCCCAAAAAAACACTGTCACACACACACAAAATTACACTCATAGTGTAATAACTTCGATACAGCCGAATACAGTTGTAACACTGTGGGTGTACATGTATAATAGCATGTAGAAGCCACAGAAAAAAAATATATGCACTTTGTGGTATGTTCAATGAAAGGACATTGATGTCTTCAAAGTGGTTTGACAAGACAAGACTCCTCTGGTTTTGCTGTCTTTTTTCAACATCCTCTCAAAAGAAAACTTTTGATGACCAGAGTTTGTGAAGTTGTATTTAGTACTGACCACAGTTTCTGAATCTGCAAGATATCTGTATTTACTGAGAGTTAAAAAGTACTCAGTACTTTTCCTATTGACTAATTGTACAAAAGTTTCGAACATTTTATTTATAAAAATGGACATCCTTTCGGCTGTGAAAAATACATACAAGATTTGGCATCAACAAAATGCTACCACCCATGGCCCTTAAATCACGAAATATAGGCCCCCTATATTGGGGTTACGAAAAGCGAATGTATGAAGATCGTAACCTTTCATTCGGGAGGGCATCTCTTCTCTTCGCCATATCCATCATAATGGAACAGCTCGCCTGGGTCTGGCGTCCTTGTCAGATAGGATAACTTGAAGGAATTTACTCCGGAACGAGTGCAACACTGACATCGGGGTAGACAGGTCACATTCAGAGACGGCACCATCTTCATGTTTTGATGACTTCACGGAGGAAAGCGTGTCAGCCGACGTAATACATTTGCAGACCATGTCCCCAACCGTATCGCTGCCGCTCGTTACATTGCTGAAAAGATCTAGTCTTGACTTCCGCCCCTTTCTTTACGACGACACAGATGTAAAAACTGCCCGCCATCCCGCCATTTTGTGACAGCGCGCCACAACAACTTTGCAGAATTATATCCCTTGAAAGGTCCAAAATGGACGCGCGATGTCTACAGATACCTCGTGTCTAAAGTTTCACTCTTCGACAGTATATATTTTTGTATATCTCAGCCTTTCCACTGAGTCATGCTGTCGAGAATTGCGATTTTTTTTATCAGAGGATATAAAAATAAGGTCAGTAGCAAATTTGTACGTCGGCGGAAATAAAAAAGGACAAAATCGTGATTTTTTATTTTTTTCACTTTTCGGAAAAAAGTGAGTCGGCGGATCCGAGAACCAACAAATAAAAAACAAAAGGCCTAAGGAAGGTTGTATGTTATCATTATATCAAACTCTGTGCTTACACGTCTGTGAGAAAGCTGTTTCAGTCTCTTTATGGGATGCTGTGGATAATAACAAACAAAAAACTGTAGGAAAAATTCATCTGAATAGCCAGAAACGTTTCGATCAAACCATATCGGCAAAGATTTACTGAAAAAGGAACCAGCGCCAAGGTGTATTCTTTGCCACGAAGATCTCACAGTGAAATATATTCTGATCGACCGTATAGATTTTAAAAGTGTAAGAGATTCTTTTTATCAAACAGATGCTTTAGAAGATCTTTTTAGTCGGGTAAAAGAAGACTGTATTTTAGGTTATTTGAAAGAAATTGGTTTGTTGCATAAGTTTTAATGTATGTGCATGTCTTTTGGTGTGTTGTGTTGATTACTTCTGGATTGCTGGGTTGTTGACTTGTTTTTGTTAGAATATTTACTTAGAATCTTGTTTGATCGTCGCTATAGAGAGCTGACATATCGCTGAATGCCACATGAAAGCTTAATTCTCTCTCTCAAACTAATTGCCATTGTATATGTATATACATTGTAAATCCTCAGTATTTACATGTATATACAACATCCACATTCTGACAGAAGGATGAAGTTTCAAGGGAGGAAACTCTGCCCTGTCAAATTCTTATCTCAGGAAACTGGGCAGCAAATATGTGGTCACCATACTGTTTTCTTTAGAACACAAAGAGAGAAGGTTGGTCATCACAGGAACAAACCCCAAGTGTAATAGTTGTACCTATAGGCTGTTATAACTCACTTAGCAGAGCTTAATACTGCAGTGCGTTTAGCTGGCATTTCACTCCTGAACCATTTCACTTGAGACCAAACCGAAATGTGTTTGTTGTTAGAAATTGTCAAATCTCATCCTAATACAGTACTTTCAGTAATAACAGTAAACATATTTAATTCAAAAATGCAAAAATAAATGTTTATAAATTATTAGATAAAGCTGCAGACTGGCTTGTAAAGTTGTAGGCGCAGGGGTTTTTACCCCTCGGCCAACTTTGGCCTAGGGGTATTGTCGTCATCATGTACGGCTGTCCGTCCGTCCGTACGTCCGTCCGTCCGTTACCGCGATATCTACAGAACCGTTTCATGCATGGCAACCAAACTTGTTACATCTATTTATCTTCACGTAAATCAGAAGCCTATCGAAAATGAGTCATCTGGGACAATATTTTGCAGAGTTGTGCCCCTTTTTACAAATAAAAATCCATTTATGATTTGTTATTGTGATAATTTCAGAACCATTCCATATACAACATCCTAATGTGATACAGTTGTTTCTCTTGACCTGAACTAGATGCCTATCGAAAATGAGTTTTGTCAGAAAGTATTTTGCAGAGTTATGCCCCTTGTCTAATAAAATCCACTAATTCCTATGTTAAGTTTGCATATAATTTCTATATCATGTTTGTATACTATCACATTTATTTATTGATTGGATGACTGATTTATTGATTTATTCTCTTACACAATGCGAAGAATGCCTGCAAATCTGTTTTGAAAATGACACTAGATGCCTATCGAAAATGAGTCGTGTCAGAAAGTATTTTGCAGAGTTATGCCCCTTGTCTAACAAAATCCACTAATTCTTATGTTAAGTTTGCATATTATTTCTATATCATGTTAGTATACTATCACATTTATTTATTGATTGGATGACTGATTTATTGATTTATTCTCTTAGACAATGCGAAGAATGCTTGCAAATCTGTTTTATCAGTAATTATAATAAACAAAATTTATTCACAACATGATTTGTAGTTTTACTTTTTTGTTTTGCTAACAACCTAACCTAACAACACTTTCTAGTTGTCACACGTCATTTTATATTCCCATCGCTTAAATGTTTCCCCAGATTTGGCTCTCTTCTAATGATTTCCATTTCAGCAATTTTAGTTGTGTTTAC
The DNA here is from genome assembly GCA_036873755.1 of Hanleya hanleyi. NCBI lineage: Eukaryota > Metazoa > Mollusca > Polyplacophora > Lepidopleurida > Hanleyidae > Hanleya > Hanleya hanleyi. Next base: position 30,520 of record JAVTVY010021019.1, read on the forward strand.
CAAGATATGACAAACGTATATCTATAGTGTATGTATTTATTCCAGAAACAAATTAATTTAAGGGGAGGAAAACTTCTTTCTTTTTTTTTCAAAGAAAGTACACTTACAATACCAGGGGTAAATATTTCTTCCCACAAGCCAATCAATTGGTAGAGACACCCTTACATTATAATAGCTGGGGTTCAGAGCCGAGGGGTTTCGATAGCGCAGCTTCATGCTTTTTTAAACTTTTTTTTTTAACCCTTTCGCCAATTATTCCCGGTTTACCAGGATAACGAGAGTGCATACCCATACGACCATTCCCGGTAGACCTGGATAGCTTTAAACCTGTTGGTCATCACGATGGGTACAGCACTTTTATTTTTTTGCATTCGTTTTAACGGAAACCTATCAAACACTGTATATTTCTGGAAAGCCAAAACTTTGATCAATTTGCTTATAGAAATTGTTTGTTTGTTTGCAAAAAATTAGATGTTGAATGAAAAAAATACATTTTTCCCACATACCATGGGACGGGCCTGTCAGCAGCAAGCCGCAGAAATGGAAAAAACCATCAAAAACCTCATCCTACATTGTAACTCCTGTATTTTTGAAGTTGCACGACTGGTAAAGCGTGGTGAATATTCCCCGGACAATTAAAACTGCCAACGACGACTGGTAAAGTTTATTTCCATATTTTTACGAGTCTTGATCCACAAAGTTTGTCAAACAATTCTCCATTTCGGCCAAGATGGAAACCCCCGCCGTCCGACGAGCCAATCGATATAGTAATTTTGCCCACGTGACCTCTATCGGCCAAAAGATAAAAGACAAGCGTAGACAGTGGTTGGAAGGATGGAATTACATCATTTTAATCCAATCGTATCCTCCGTTTTATTTTTCCATCCGCCTCAGGTGATGTCATATATAGAAAGGGGAAAGGTCACGCTTTCCAATGAGAGGTCAAACATTGAAAGTGGACGAGTGAAACTCGAGATAAACACTGCCAAATGCGGTCGAAAAAAGACAATTTCTCCGTTCAATTTTGACGTTTTCAAGTCGAGAAAGCCGGGGAAAGCGAATTCTCTTGCAGTAAAACCTAATTTTGTAGCATGCTATTTTATTTATTTTGCTATGAAACTGGAGCAAATAACACTGGAGTGTGTATTGTGAAGACAGGGTTCCTGTGTTTTTCTACAAATCTCAGATGCAAACACAATTTCTAGCATTCCAAAGACAACATATACAAATTTTAAGTTCTCAGGGAATTAATCGTCAGCAGGTCACTTTTGTCAATGGGTGAAAGGGTTAATGTTTCACAGAAAATGTTTATAAAAGAACACCTGCACAGGAAAAACTTAAATGTGTGAGTGAATCACAGCATTGCATGGCTAGATAAAGGGATGAATAGTATTAAATGTGAATTCATACTATATTAATACATTATCTACTACTCGACTTTTGATTCTTTGGTTTTATAGGACCTTCTGTAGGATAACCAGCGAGTTCATCTCCTAAGTCTGCAGAAGTACTTCAAACTGGTTACTTTGCATTCTAGAAATCAAACCAGGCTGATTTGATAGGCCTGGTATTAGGCTATTAATGGGGCTGATTTTCTCACGGCCAGTCGCAAAATGGCGGACAAACAATTTTCACTGTCAAAGTTGGACAAGTAGGAGTGAACCTTGGACAAGTAAATTTGCATACAAGTAAATTTGCACACCCACCTGCCTGACAGGACAGGTGATCGAACGTCGAGCTCTGGGGCGCCCATTTGGGCTAATGCGAAATAAAATATATTTTACAAATCTCATGTTGAAACCAATAGTAATCCAAGTAAAGTTGCTAAATATCAAGTTGTCCGGGTGTATTTAAAAGATTAAAAGCTTCCATGGGTTATTTCACTATGCTATGCCAGCCTCCACTTTGTGTATGGGTGCCCAAACTACATGTATAAGTGTAAATCAGTCCCTGCCTCATGAGATCTGGAGCCTGGGCTGATCAGGCCAGTCAAACATTATGCAAGGCCTGATGTATCTATATACATGTACACTGATTATTGACATGTATCCATATATTCTTGGAAAAAAGTGTATGAAATATTTGAATGACACCATTACCCGGCGGGGAGATGCATTGGTATTAGGGTGAAGTGTCGAAATTTGGGGTCATGCTTTATATAAAAATACACCAAGGTGTGAAACGCACTTTGGATGAAATGGTTTACCTCCAAACAAAATACATCCGCATATAATATTTTACAATTGTCACTCTGTATATTCCCGACGTCATATTAGTAAATTTGTGCAATTTTATACCTTTGCCGGGCGATTCAAAATCCAACGTAACTGTTCGTTCATCCCGGCACACTGAGATGATGGCCCACTTCTTTCTCAATTCTGATTGGTCAGTTGCGACACGTCACCAGCAAGAGAGGTCAGACACTGATCAGCTGACCAATCAGAATTGAGAAAGAAGCGGGCCATCATCTCGGTGTGCCGGGATAAATGGACAGTTACGTTGAATTTTGAATCGCCCTGCAAAGGTATAAAATTGCACAAATTTAATAATTTGATGATGGGAATATACAGAGTGACAATTGTAAAATATGCTGAAGTATTTTGTTTTGAGGTAAACCGTTTATTTCTCGTTTCACCCAAAGTGTGTTTCACACATTGGTGTATTTTTATATAAAGCAAGGGGTTATGTACAGAGACCCCATATAATATTTCGAAACTTCACCCTAATACCACTGCCCACACCCCCCAAAAACTCTTGTTTTGAGGGCCTGTGACTCGACTAAGCAGTGCCAAATTTGCAACATCACCACCATGTTAAACTCACTGCATTCTGGTCTCGGAGAGGTAACAATTTCATTTCCGCCACTGATAGGTTATATGAGATGCTGAGTGTATCGACTCTTTGATTAAAGATTTTACTAAAACTACTTTGTAAATTGTTATGAAACTCGTGAGAAATCAACATAAAATAAACCAGTAAATATGTCAATTTTTCAGTCATACACATTTTGAGAGATAAATAGTCTCATTATATCGATAAAAAAGAAGACGCTGTTACACATGTAGTACCCCCCCCGATTCCTGTAACTGCGTAAGGGCTTACTATTGTTTCACTGAGGTTATTTGTGAACTTGAAACAAACTACATGAACATGTATTTATGTACTAAATAACTAAATGTTTAACTAAATAATTATGATGGACTAAGATTCATGTTAACTGGGTTGTTAGCTTTTGTATGGGATTATTTAAAATGGATGACCTTTGATCTTTAGTGACCCTGGCTGCTGTCTGCTGAGTCTCCCTCCAATCTGTATATTACATCACAGTCCAGACTGTGAATGGCTAAAATATGGGACAGTCTATTTATAATTGGGGTCAGCTGTGGGTTGTTTACATGTATTAATTGTCTCCCTTGGCATGGCTTTGCTCTTCAATAGCCCAGGGCAGGTCAGCCATACATGAAACTACATCCACATCTGCTAATGTACTTGCTTGCCAGAAATGCTTCACAATCTATGCTGTTAGGCTGGCGACATGGGTAATTTAGCCTCTGAACTGCCTGTGTGTGGGGGTACATGTGTGTTTACAGTTCCCCAGGACAGCCAAGGCTTCTAGCTTGTACCTGTGCATGCAGTTCTATCCCTTCACATACACACAAAAGACTGAGCGGAATGTTTGGCTGTGAATGGTGGCCTAGCTCTATTCATCACCCCCTTTTTACTAGGTCAAGACACACAGGTTAAGGGAGTGCTGACTGCAGTATTGCACAGTGCAGCCCAGTGAACTATGCGTGGAGAATAACAGATTGAGCCAGGCCAGGCTGCCATTTTGAATCCAGGCTAGAACCTACTCATCTGGTGAAACTGTCTCGTGCAGAATATCTCCGTTGTGCTGAACGTGTGTCTTGGATTCTCTGGGTTATCAGTCAGTTTGAACAGTCCATTGTGTCGTGAGAATTTCCTCTGGTCTCATGGAGAAACGTTACGTTAGCTAGATGTAGCCCTGAATGCTCAGAGAGTGTGTATGATTTAACAGACCATGGTTAGAACCACCGTGAAGCACCCAGTTATTCTAGTCTGTGCAGGGAATAATGAGTATAAGCGGTAGAGGGAGTCGGGCGAGAGAGCAGACTGCAGCCAGTACGGGGAGTAATGCTCCACGACCTTCAACATCTACCGCCGACGAGAACGCCCCAACAGAGAGTATGTACTTCTACAATTCTCCCTCTCGAGCTAGTTTGTGACACATTCATAGACTATTGGATGCAGGGCAGAAATGTGTGTTTGTGTGTGTTGCTGATGGAAAGGGGGGGGGGGGGGGGATGTATTATGAAAGCACAGCTGTGGTGTCTGTAAGTTGCTGTTCCACCATACATGGTGCTGCATACATACACATGTACAATGAACATGGGTGGAGGATGATGCCCCCTGACACATGTTAAATGAGCCCCCTATGTTAAGTTAGAAAGTTTGGGAGAAGGAATGTAAAAAGTTCACTGTGTTTGTACATACGTGTATAAATACTAACTGTATGACTCCTTGCATGATAATATTAAATGTTAGAGAAGCAGCATTTAGTTAAACTAGTTTAACATAATACACTAGTAGATTTTTAAAGAGATTGAGGCAGTTTACCATGGCGTCTCATATTCTCTATGCCCTGGACCCACCATGTATGTCACATGTTGTGAACAGGTCCGCTCACATTAGATTTTAATTGTTCATCTTCTCACTGGCACTTACCACAATGTTCCTCTTCCTTTAAATGGACTAGACTTCATCCTTATTTGCCAGTGTAAACTCCAGAACCATTATTGTAAAGCTCTCATCATCCACCGTTACATTGTATGGCTTTTGGGGTTCGAGATTATGAAATAGTCCCGCATTAAAGAGATTGAGACAGTTTTCTCGTTTGTTCAGAGTTAAGTTTTGTATCATTGTTGGCAATGATGGCAGTGTACCCAGCAGTCGTGGTGATCTGGCCGATGTAATTCCCAGCTCCCATGTGATGAGCCTTAAATCGGGAGCTTCTAGCTGACCTCACATAATTAATAGGCACAAAATCAGGACACTAGGCATGGGCTTTTATTTTCACCGGAGAAATCTATTTCATGCAATTCCATCATCTTTTGCCACTCATTAACATATAGTCTGCATTTCGGTTGTTTACTGTCATCAGACCCCTACCTTGAAAAAAAAAGGGGCAGGGTGCTAGTCTGTTGAAAAGGGGCACTTTTTGCGCGGACGAGGAATAAAAGGGCATGTCAGAGGCACTAGTAGTCGCGGCGGCGGTATCGGTATTTTCTAATATCACCATTCATTTCTGTCGATCACATGCATTGAAAGAATGGATTGAAAGGATGATACACAGGAAATCTGCTTAAAATTAGATCTGCAGTAAGCACTCCCTAGTTTACTTGTCAGTCATGTAAATCTGACTCCCCCCTCCCTTCCCCGTCCATCTCCATGTTCTGAGTCATGACCAATGGCCAATCACAGAGCTTCTCCTTGATTTATTAATGTATGTTTGAAAACGTCAATGTTAGGCCACAACTCTGGGGGGAAGACAGATTGACCTCTAGATTCACGAGAGAAATGTCTCCTGGAATTGATCAAAATATATAAATTCTATTATTAATGTTCAACGAAGGTCAATCATCATGGTTTCGAGAGAAGAAAATATTCATCTGTTGAAACAAGTTAAAATAGGAGTTTTGCATATACCATGCACCTGTCGCTCCTAGATGGGCCAGCATTAAGAGGATAGAACAAGGACTGGTTCGCTCGGTGTCAGTATAATGTGACTGAGTGGGGTGTCATGTCTGCCTACGGCATGATATTTCAGTGGGACAGCACTATAAAATGGCAGCATTAGATCTGCTCTGTTACATTAGATTCCCCTGCCTCTCCCCCTCCTTCCCTTCCCCGTCGTGATATAGCTGAAAAAATGTTGAAAGCGACGTTAAACCCTATTCACTCACTCACTCACTCCTAGATGGGCCATACGAGTGACCTGGATCTGCATGGAAACCTGTGTCTCAGTCCAAGCCACAGGCAAGATGAGAAGTGTTTCTTTTTAGATCAGGTTTTAATCGGATTGGATACGGAAGAGTTTGGAATTCACAAGATGTCAACCGAGAAAAATATTTACTGATCATATCAAGAGAGAGCGAGAGAGAGAGAGAGAGAATTAAGGTTGATTTGCCATAGGCCTATCCCATATGTATATAATTTCTGAGCAATAACTTCTGAACTGAAATCTTTGAAAATAATGACAAATAGAACATCTTTATTACGGTAGTCCCAAAATGCTACTGAAAAGCAGCGAGTACCATACCTCAAAGTTCACAAATGGATTTAGATGTTTTTATCTTCAAATATTCATTATTTGTGCAAATCATTATACCAGTGAAGCCTGAATATAGATCATATGAATGTTCAGCTTGCTGTGATATAGGTAGCTATGATCTACTTCTTTCAAGATACTCATAATTTTCACTGGAATTTGCATGAAAATTTGTTGTTGTTGTTACTGCTAAATGGGCTTTATACTATTCGGATGAAATGGGCTACGTAATATCGCCATATCTCAACAAGGCTTTCAAAATCAATTTGAAATTTCTGAAATAATGCGGCAGATAATAGATTTGAGATAATATCGGTCCCATAAAATTAGACTGAGTCGACGTCTCCACGTGGCTGCGATCACCAACGAATCGACTGAAGGTTGCAAACCGGAAGAGTTCACCACAAATAAACAGGGTCAACATGAGGCAAACAACAGCCAAATTACGTAAGAAGTATTGAAACTTCGAGCTTATCATTAAAAGAGCTTAGTACCAGTAATTATCCTTGGTATTTAATCTATAAGTCCGACGTGATTATCAGTGTGAAACAGCGGGGTTTTCCCCGCGACGTACCGCTTTCAATCTCAAGATAACGTAACGAGGTTTCTGACTGGCTAAGAGTACCGCCTTATCAAGGCCAGCCAATCACAACGCCAGTACTTGAATACGTTGCTTCAAGCAAATATGGCGGACAGAAATGTTTCCGTACACAACAACGGTCCTTCGATAAGACAGATTAATCCTTCTTAGAGTTGGGGCGGATCAACGATGTGAAGGAATGGAATTCGGAAATAAACAACCTGTATTCATAAAGTATAGTAGCAGAACACGGCTTTAAGGAAGAGACGGGGCGCGGTCTAAATGGGGCAGGGCGCATTTTCGGGCATCTCAGAAGGGGCGGGGCGCACTCTGAGGGGGGCGGGGCGGAGCGCCCCTCTGGTTTACGCAAGCGAGGGGTCTGGTCATATACGAGGCAACAAAGAAGAAGGCAGAGGAAACGCCAAAAGAACGCAAGAGTGCTGAACCAAAGCAGGTGTATATGACTGCACTGAATAAAGATGGATATCCATACATGTATGATTGATGCAATATACATTGTAGACAGTAATATCATTATATGTATTGCTCAGTTCGTAGCAGCTCTGAGGAAAGAAAATCATTGGGTGAAATAGATGTGTTACCGGTTTACTTGCCTCTTGCCAGCTGGTGCATGTGTGAAAGTTTGCCAGATACTTGCCGACGGGTGGTGGTTCTCTCCGGTACTCTGGCTACCTCCACCTCCCAAACTGGTTGTCACCATATGAGTGAAATAACCTTGAGTTTGACATTAAAACAACCCCCCCCCCCCCACCCGCTTCGTAAGGAACACCCATGATGTACACCTATCCCTCATAATACTGTTTTGTAGGTGAGTCATGCCATAGAGAATCTCTTGAAATAACCAATCTTTAGTGAGCTTACATTGTTTGTGATGTAGAGTAACATCTATAGTAATTCACAGGTTGAATAGTTAATCAGTTTTCACCTGTATGTAATATACACATGCTCAATTGGACTGATGGGTCATGTTGAAGTCATGTCAGGACATCATTCATTTTCCCAATTAGATAGATTAATCAGATTGGTGAACATTGCCAGGTCATTGCAGGTCATTTATTACATTATAATCAGAAATATTCATGTAATCTACATAATATTCATGTATCGTGTTAATGAACTTCCCCATCACTTATGGTACTGCAAAAAAAGAAGAAAAAAAAGAAAGAAAACTATAGAAGAAATACGAGTGAGCTACTGGTTAATTTATTCACCTGGGTGGTCCTTGACAGTCATTCACATTGTCTGCTAAGGTGAATCCTTTGTGAGACAAAGCGACGTCATATGTGACAAATTAAAATATTAACAGATTCTAAGTTAACACAGAGGTGAAATTTGGTCATATATCATTTCTAAATTGTCATGTCAAACTAGTACATTAACCTGCATAGCTATTACACCCAAGCTTATTAATGATGTTAGTATCACAATTTTTCACAAAGGTGTAATCATTTTCATGCTAATTTCCAAAACAAACATTATTCAGAGATTCAAGTTTTGTATTATCCAGCTTCATCTATACAGCTTACAGGATATTTAGTTATTCAACCATGCAAGGAAAGAAGCTTATACTCTTTATATTAAAATTTTAGTTCGGGCTGTGTATGATGATGTTGTAAGCCTAAAAGAGAACAGTGAATGAACTTTGTATTGTCTCATAAATCATCCAGTAATAGAGTTACATGTACATAATACTGTATTAATTACAGTAAATCCAAAACCTCGTGTCAATTAGTTTGAGAATTTTTTTAATCTGCTCTGTTCATCTACCAACAACAGCCATTATTAATTTTAACAGTCACAAAATGTTCAAAGTAACTAAATACTGCTGTGATGATCACACCTTGCAGGCCCTATGATTATGTAATTTTCATTTTGGAAGATAAGCGTTATACAGGTTTCAAATTTCGTCCATGCACAAAGAAAATTGGTAGGTTGCATCCAGTGATATGTGTAGGATTTCTTCCATGTGTTCTGTCCCTGTCTAATGTATGTTATCGCTTGTATAATTTCAGACTCTGGTCGTGATTTGGTGATCAAGGATCCATTGATAAAGTCTCGGGAACTCTTCATTTCTGATGCCGCGGACACCTATCCTGTTAGTGCTATAAGGTAGGTCTGAGTTACGACACCTATCCTGTTAGTGCTATAAGGTAGGTCTGAGTTATGACACCTATCCTGTTAGTGCTATAAGGTACGTCTGAGTTACGACACCTATCCTGTTAGTGCTATAAGGTAGGTCTGAGTTATGACACCTATCCTGTTAGTGCTATAAGGTAGGTCTGAGTTATGACACCTATCCTGTTAGTGCTATAAGGTAGGTCTGAGTTATGACACCTATCCTGTTAGTGCTAAAAGGTAGGTCTGAGTTATGACATCTATCCTGTTAGTGCTATAAGGTAGGTCTGAGTTATGACACCTATCCTGTTAGTGCTATAAGGTAGGTCTGAGTTATGACACCTATCCTGTTAGTGCTATAAGGTAGGTCTGAGTTATGACACCTATCCTGTTAGTGCTATAAGGTAGGTCTGAGTTACGACACCTATCCTGTTAGTGCTTTAAGGTAGGTCTGAGTTATGACACCTATCCTGTTAGTGCTATAAGGTAGGTCTGAGTTACGACACCTATCCTGTTAGTGCTATAAGGTAGGTCTGAGTTATGACACCTATCCTGTTAGTGCTATAAGGTAGGTCTGAGTTATGACACCTATCCTGTTAGTGCTATAAGGTAGGTCTGAGTTACGACACCTATCCTGTTAGTGCTATAAGGTAGGTCTGAGTTACGACACCTATCCTGTTGGTGCTATAAGGTAGGTCTGAGTTACGACACCTACCCTGTTGGTGCTATAAGGTAGGTCTGAGTTACGACATTGATGTCAGACAGGAACTGAAACTGCATGTACAGCCTACAGGGATTCATAGACATGGCTTTTGAGAACAGATTAGGGATCCCCTACAGTTTGGTTTTGTGGACTGGGGAAGAGCCTCTGGAGTTAATTTCTTTTTAGGACTGAAAAGGCAGCCCACAGTTCACTTTTTAGGACTGATAAGAAGTCCTAAAGCTCTATAGGTTTGATCAGGAGCCCTACAGTTTTTCTAGAAATTAATATTTCATGCAAATAAAGTTTTACCTAGAAATTATCAAGAAAACTAATTTTATCTTTCATTAAGAGACCCATTTGTATTGTGAGAAAGGCAGACATATGACAATGGTGCTTTTCTGTTCGACTGTTTATGTCCGATCTACATCTGTGACTCTTTTCTATCTGCATTGAAAATTGCTATTTTTGTGAGTGGATTCATTAGGGGGGAGAGGATGTGTCATGTAGCATACAATGTAATTGAGAACAAGACCAAAGGTCACTGATATCACAAAATCAGGAACTCATTAAAAATATTGAAAAATGTGTGTTTAGATACATTATGGGAGACTGTCACATACCAGAATGTGTGTTTAGATACATTATGGGAGACTGTCACATACCAGAATGTGTGTTTAGATACATTATGGGAGACTGTCACATACCAGAATGTGTGTTCAGATACATTATGGGAGACTGTCACATACCAGAATGTGTGTTTAGATACATTATGGGAGACTTGTCACATACTTGAATGTGTGTTTAGATACATTATGGGAGACTGTCACATACCAGAATGTGTGTTCAGATACATTATGGGAGACTGTCACATACCAGAATGTGTGTTTAGATACATTATGGGAGACTGTCACATACCAGAATGTGTGTTTAGATACATTATGGGAGACTTGTCACATACCAGAATGTGTGTTTAGATACATTATGGGAGACTGTCACATACCAGAATGTGTGTTTAGATACATTATGGGAGACTGTCACATACCAGAATGTGTGTTCAGATACATTATGGGAGACTGTCACATACCAGAATGTGTGTTTAGATACATTATGGGAGACTTGTCACATACCAGAATGTGTGTTTAGATACATTATGGGAGACTTGTCACATACTTGAATGTGTGTTTAGATACATTATGGGAGACTGTCACATACCAGAATGTGTGTTCAGATACATTATGGGAGACTGTCACATACCAGAATGTGTGTTTAGATACATTATGGGAGACTGTCACATACCAGAATGTGTGTTTAGATACATTATGGGAGACTGTCACATACCAGAATGTGTGTTCAGATACATTATGGGAGACTGTCACATACCAGAATGTGTGTTTAGATACATTATGGGAGACTTGTCACATACCAGAATGTGTGTTTAGATACATTATGGGAGACTGTCACATACCAGAATGTGTGTTCAGATACATTATGGGAGACTGTCACATACCAGAATGTGTGTTTAGATACATTATGGGAGACTTGTCACATACCAGAATGTGTGTTTAGATACATTATGGGAGACTGTCACATACCAGAATGTGTGTTCAGATACATTATGGGAGACTGTCACATACCAGAATGTGTGTTTAGATACATTATGGGAGACTTGTCACATACCAGAATGTGTGTTTAGATACATTATGGGAGACTGTCACATACCAGAATGTGTGTTCAGATACATTATGGGAGACTGTCACATACCAGAATGTGTGTTTAGATACATTATGGGAGACTTGTCACATACCAGAATGTGTGTTTAGATACATTATGGGAGACTGTCACATACCAGTCACATACCAGAATGTGTGTTTAGATACATTATGGGAGACTGTCACATACCAGAATGTGTGTTCAGATACATTATGGGAGACTGTCACATACCAGAATGTGTGTTTAGATACATTATGGGAGACTTGTCACATACCAGAATGTGTGTTTAGATACATTATGGGAGACTGTCACATACCAGAATTGAGATCAATGTCAAAAGTCACTGTGACCACAAAATCAGGAAATCATTAAAAAAATAAAAAATAAAAATAAAATTGTCCCAGAACACTCCTGCTAATCTTCTAACATTAAATTTAGATGTTGTTTTTTTTTGTGGTGAAAAATGTCTGGAAAGGAACTTGTTAAACAGGCTGAAATGGAGATAAAAAAAGGTCATTTTTGTCCAATAAAGTCAAGAATATATCGAACTAAGAGACATTCGCCATAGGCGACCATGGACCTTTATATCGTCATCCGATGATTTTAAAATCAAAGTTCTTAAAGTACAGAGGTCATGTTTACAACAAAGATGTGGATTATAATTGCTGGAGCGCTCGTGATTAGTCAATTAATACCAATGTGGTTGTGTATTGTGCAGTTGAATGTTGTAATATACTGATGAAAAATAAAATTTCACTGAAATATTGAGATCAAACTGGATTTACAGAGGTAATGAGAGTTACTTTACGTATTTCTCAAATTGAGAGTAAATTAATTTTCCTTTTTCTTGGGATGCAATTCGATTGCCTAATTAGTTTGGGAAATAGTGAGTGGACAAGGCGAACTCGGATCAGGTCATTCCTTTTGTGCATATTGATTGACAGACCGCATGAATACCGAAGTCTCCCATTTTGGGGTGTAAAAAAACGGCCTCTGCAAGAAGGTAACAGGTCAGTTTAGCGAGATAACGTCATTGCAGCCAAATATGACTGTAGTGATTGGGAATGTGTTATAAAAAAAATTGTGAGGTATTTAATTTGCTCTCCTGGAATCAGTTTTCACAGATTTGCCAGCCATATTTGATGTGTGGATTGCGAAAGTTCTGTGATAATAACTGGCCGAATGACCGCCTCAATGAAATGTATATAAGCACTCGTATACAACGTAATCCCTACAAAATCATCCCGAATAGAACAAACGAGAATCATCCATTGCGCCTTAAATGACTCTATAGTGGACAAGTTTTGAAAGCAACACACCACTTGATAACAAGTTCGAACTATCAAACGCATATGAGTTTTTACTGTCATGATTTGCATGCGATCCGTATGGGTCACCATGCTATTATGACCGTCTTCCATTATGGCTGGTTGGTTTTCTTGAACACACAACTTTCACAGGATTGAATAAAATTTTACTGGTTTGAAGAGATAACTAAAGATAATTTTACAAAATTTCAGTCTCGTAGGATAAATTGTTTCTGATAAAACGGAATTCAAGGAGATTTATTTATCATACTTTCCATTTCAAATTCCATCGGGGGATTTCAAATTCTGTCGGGGGGGATTTCAAATTCTAGTCCTGGAAGTAAAAGAAAAATACCTGAACCTTTATCACACCAATTCTGCTCTAGAATTCCATAATGTCTCGTCGTTGATTTCAGTAATTATCCTGAAATCAGGGACTCAGAAACAAATGCCACTCTCTACCACTACAATACAAAGGCATTACTCAAAGACACATTTGAGGTGCCTGAAGTAGACGTTTTGTCACACAAAACTTCTCAAACTGTCAGAAATTTTGTCAGTGGAGTAAGCAATGTCTGAATAATATAAACAAGGTCAATTCAGATGAATGATTTTCACAGTTTTCCCTCAAAATTGATCGGTTTCGCAAAGCGTTCATAATTGCTCACTCTCAGACCCCCTAAGAAGTAGGGGTTTCATCTGGGACGCATGCACGACCTGAATTAGATATGGACACGAAAAGCATACCAAAGCTGCTTCATGAGTTGCAGATTTCTACCCCACAGATTCAATTCAAGATATCTATTTATTTGAAAAGCTGAAAGAAACCTTGAAAAACGGCCATAATACCATGCTGACCCGTACAGCATCAGTCATCTCACATCAGTGGCCTGGTCCATCTCTACGTGCCCAGAGGTCAAGTGGAGGTCATGCAGAATATAGTGTGTCATGCCAGAAAGTCACTCTAGATACTAATATCGTGTTTACACTGACGGAAGTGTAAACATGACAAAAACAAATTGTCATCTATCTACTTTGCATAATAATAGACTTGTTTTATTCTCTATTAAAATTTAGACAATGCAAACTTTCATTGGAAAATCACTGTTACGACATGTAGCTAATTCACCTGAAGATTAATCACTGTTACGACATGTAGCTAATTCACCTGAAGATTAATCACTGTTACGACATGTAGCTAATTCACCTGAAGATTAATCACTGTTACGACATGTAGCTAATTCACCTGAAGATTAATCACTGTTACGACATGTAGCTAATTCACCTGAAGATTAATCACTGTTACGACATGTAGCTAATTCACCTGAAGATTAATCACTGTTACGACATGTAGCTAATTCACCTGAAGATTAATCACTGTTACGACATGTAGCTAATTCACCTGAAGATTAATCACTGTTGACGACATGCAGCTAATTCACCTGAAGATTAATCACTGTTACGACATGGCTAATTCACCTGAAGATTAATCACTGTTACGACATGTAGCTAATTCACCTGAAGATTAATCACTGTTACGACATGTAGCTAATTCACCTGAAGATTAATCACTGTTACGACATGTAGCTAATTCACCTGAAGATTAATCACTGTTACGACATGTAGCTAATTCACCTGAAGATTAATCACTGTTACGACATGTAGCTAATTCACCTGAAGATTAATCACTGTTACGACATGTAGCTAATTCACCTGAAGATTAATCACTGTTACGACATGTAGCTAATTCACCTGAAGATTAATCACTGTTACGACATGTAGCTAATTCACCTGAAGATTTTGGAGTGTTATGATGAATTTAATGAAAAGTTATTTACCAGAAATTACCATTTCTCTCTCTCTCTCTCTCTCTGTCTGACCTGTTACAATGAAACTGGTCATTAGTATCAGAGATAGGCAAGGCTCAGTAAATGTTCATCTTTTCAGTAATAAATAGTTCCGTACCATTTTGCATTTCTATTTCATGTCTTACAGGGGGAAGTGCCAGGTCTCCCATTACCAGGATATATTTTCCGCCAAAGATTTCCAGCCCGCCCAGGACTCGTTCTTTTATGTACTGGGGTATAACCCAGACACCAAGAGGCTGGCGACAACGCAGGGCGAGATTCGGGTCGGCTCGAGCCATCAGGTTAGTACAACTTTCCCGCAGCATCCTTGCATGAAATACCTTCAATGAAGTACATTCCAGTCAGAAATATCCGCATTATCAAATTTATTGAAACAATTTGAGCTGTATGAACACAGCTTGAGAAATTTGTTAATTCAGATCAAATGGGATTATGGACACTGACCGGCTTGGAAAAAACACTCTGGAACTGTTTCTAAAGTACAAGATGTCATATTGAACGGTCACAAGGTACATGAAACTAAATGTGGCATTCATGCCTGGCAATGCAGTGTATGAATTATATTTAGCCAGCAAGACATTCATACAAGCCTGTATATCATGGGGTCAATACTTGGATGGGTGACCGGGTACTGTACTGGCTGGGCTGGGCTGGGCTGATCAGTGTCCAGGATAATAGGAACTGTGGACACTCGTGTTCTGGCACATGTAGGCACCGTCGTGATATGACTGAAAAAAGGTTGAAAACGACGTTAAATCCTACTCACTCACCCTGTATATCATGGGATACTTGTGGAAAAAGAAAGAAACCGCAGAAAATTTGTGTGTACACCTTCATTACAGTGAAGGTTATAGGGTCTTGAAAATTGGAGAATTCTGAAATGTGTACAAGCTTCTGAAATATGCATTTAGATTAGCCTGCTATTCAGAGACGGGATCATTATGTCTTGGAAATATACAAGTTATCATTTGATAAGTATATTTACCAATATGTGAACATGCATGCAGGTGGAAATGTGAATGAACCAAGCTTGTCAGCCATATAGACCAGGCAGTTGGTGGACTGTTGTTCTGTAAGGTATCAATCATATCCATTGTTATGGGGTGAATGGCTGGTTCAGGCTCTCTATACTGATGATGGTGGTACCAGCTGTGATGTCGGCAGACAAACAAGACAGAGAAATGAGGAGTTATGTTTTGATCTTCTGATGAGCATGTTATATAAGCAAATATCTATATCTAAAAAATATATTGATTATTTGACAGAGTAACAAATGGAAAATGTTGAATTTCCATACATGAGTGTTACATGTACATGCAAATTTAGTTTCTCATTTACAAGTTTCCTGTTTTGTGCCTTCCATTTCTATTATTCTATATGTGGCACGCAAATAGCTTGTTGCAATGCATGAAATTATCTGTTTATCCAGTATACATATATGTATAAGGTAGTTAAATGCTTTCTACTGGTATGTTACAACATAAATTCCATGTACATGTTTTTCTGTAGGCTCGGCTGCCCGAATACAAGCCCGATGTTTCCCCATGTGACATGCCGGAGAAGGCGGAAGCGTTTGAGGAGATTAGATGGCGGCCATGCAGTGTCATGGATGGAGAGCTGATGATGTACCTCAGGGCTGCCAGGTGAGACTGTTAACAGTAGATAAGAAACAGGCTGTCAGGTAGTACATGCGAGAGAAAACTGGTTGATTCATGTGAGACATACATGACTGCTAGTTCGGGTGAGACATGCATGACCGCTAGTTCATGTGAGACATACATGACTGCTAGTTCATGTGAGACATACATGACTGCTAGTTCATGTGAGATATACATGACTGCTAGTTCATGTGAGACATACATGACTGCTAGTTCATGTGAGATATACATGACCGCTAGTTCATGTGAGACATACATGACTGCTAGTTCATGTGAGACATACATGACCGCTAGTTCATGTGAGACATACATGACTGCTAGTTTATGTGAGACATGCATGACCGCTATTTCATGTGAGACATACATGACTGCTAGTTCATGTGAGACATGCATGACCGCTATTTCATGTGAGACATACATGACTGCTAGTTCGGGTGAGACATGCATGACCGCTAGTTCATGTGAGACATACATGACCGCTAGTTCATGTGAGACATACATGACTGCTAGTTCATGTGAGACATACATGACTGCTAGTTCATGAGAGACATACATGACTGCTAGTTCGGGTGAGACATGCATGACCGCTAGTTCATGTGAGACATACATGACCGCTAGTTCATGTGAGACATACATGACTGCTAGTTCGGGGAGACATGCATGACCGCTAGTTCATGTGAGACATACATGACCGCTAGTTCATGAGAGACATACATGACGCGTTCATGAGAGACATACATGACCGCTAGTTCATGTGAGACATACATGACTGCTAGTTCATGTGAGACATTCATGACTGCTAGTTCATGAGAGACATACATGACGCGTTCATGAGAGACATACATGACCGCTAGTTCATATGAGATATACATGACTGCTAGTTCATGTGAGACATACATGATTGCTAGTTCATGTGAGACATTCATGACGGCTCATTCATGTGAGACATACATGACTGCTAGTTCATGTGAAATATACATGACTGTTAGTTCACGTGAGACATACATGACTGCTAGTTCATGTGAGACATTCATGACGGCTCATTCATGTGAGACATACATGACTGCTAGTTCATGTGAGGCATACATGACCGCTAGTTCATGAGACATACATGACTGCTAGTTCAGCGCTGAGACATACATGATTGCTAGTTCATATGAGACATTCATGGCAGGCTCATTCATGTGAGACATACATGACTGTAGTTCATGTGAAATATGTACAGCGACTGTTAGTTCACGTGAGACATACATGACTGCTAGTTCATGTGAGACATTCTGAAACTGACTCCATTCATGAGACATACATGACTGCTAGTTCATGTGGGCATACATGACTGCTAGTTCATGTGAGGCATACATGACTGCTAGTTCATGAGAGACATACATGACCGCTAGTTCATGTGAAATATACATGACTGTTAGTTCACGTGAGACCTACATGACTGCTAGTTCATGTGAGACATTCATGACGGCTCATTCATGTGAGACATACATGACCGCTAATTCATGAGTGACCTACATGACCGCTATTTCATGTGAGACATACATGACCGCTATTTCATGTGAGACATGCATGACTGCTAGTTTATGTGAGACATACATGACTGCTAGTTCATGTGAGACATGCATGACTGCTAGTTCATGTGAGACATACATGACTGCTAGTTTAGGTGAGACATACATGACTGCTAGTTCATGTGAGACATGCATGAATGCTAGTTCATGTGAGGCATACATGACCGCTAGTTCACGAGAGACATACATGACCGCTATTTCATGTGAGACATACATGACTGCTAGATTATGTGAGACATACATGACTGCCAGTTCATGTGAGACATACATGACTGCTAGACTAGTTCATGTGAGACACACATGACTGCCAGTTCATGTGAGACATCCATGACTACCAGTTCATGTGAGACATTCATGACTGCTAGTTCATGTGAGACATTCATGACTGCTAGTTATGTGAAATATGCATGACTGCTAGTTCACGTGAGACATACTGTTAGTTCATGAGAGACATACATGACTGCTAGTTCATGTGAGACATACATGACTGCTAGTTCATGTGAGACATTCATGACAGCTCATTCATGTGAGACATACATGACTGCTAGTTTATGTGAAATATACATGACTGTTAGTTCACGTGAGACATACATGACTGCTAGTTCATGTGAGACATTCATGACGGCTCATTCATGTGAGACATACATGACTGCTAGTTCATGTGAAATATACATGACTGTTAGTTCACGTGAGACATACATGACTGCTAGTTCATGTGAGACATTCATGACGGCTCATTCATGTGAGACATTCATGACTGCTAGTTCATGTGAGACATTCATGACTGCTAGTTATGTGAAATATGCATGACTGCTAGTTCACGTGAGACATACTGTTAGTTCATGAGAGACATACATGACTGCTAGTTCACGTGAGACATACATGACTGCTAGTTCATGTGAGACATTCATGACGGCTCATTCATGTGAGACATACATGACTGCTAGTTCATGTGAAATATACATGACTGTTAGTTCACGTGAGACATACATGACTGCTAGTTCATGTGAGACATTCATGACGGCTCATTCATGTGAGACATACATGACTGCTAGTTCATGTGAGGCATACATGACTGCTAGTTCATGAGAGACATACATGACCGCTAGTTCATGTGAAATATACATGACTGTTAGTTCACGTGAGACCTACATGACTGCTAGTTCATGTGAGACATTCATGACGGCTCATTCATGTGAGACATACATGACCGCTAATTCATGAGTGACCTACATGACCGCTATTTCATGTGAGACATACATGACCGCTATTTCATGTGAGACATGCATGACTGCTAGTTTATGTGAGACATACATGACTGCTAGTTCATGTGAGACATGCATGACTGCTAGTTCATGTGAGACATACATGACTGCTAGTTTAGGTGAGACATACATGACTGCTAGTTCATGTGAGACATGCATGAATGCTAGTTCATGTGAGACATACATGACCGCTATTTCATGTGAGACATACATGACTGCTGGTTTATGTGAGACATACATGACTGCTAGTTCATGTGAGACATGCATGACCGCTAGTTCATGTGAGACATACATGACTGCTAGACTAGTTCATGTGAGACACACATGACTGCCAGTTCATGTGAGACATCCATGACTACCAGTTCATGTGAGACATTCATGACTGCTAGTTCATGTGAGACATTCATGACTGCTAGTTATGTGAAATATGCATGACTGCTAGTTCACGTGAGACATACTGTTAGTTCATGAGAGACATACATGACTGCTAGTTCATGTGAGACATACATGACCGCTATTTCATGTGAGACATACATGACCGCTAGTTTATGTGAGACATACATGACTGCTAGTTCATGTGAGACATACATGACCGCTAGTTCATGTGAGACATACATGACCGCTAGTTCATGTGAGACATACATGACCGCTATTTCATGTGAGACATACATGACTGCTAGTTTATGTGAGACATACATGACTGCTAGTTCATGTGAGACATACATGACTGCTAGTTCATGTGAGACATACATGACCGCTATTTCATGTGAGACATACATGACTGCTAGTTTATGTGAGACATACATGACTGCTAGTTCATGTGAGACATACATGACCGCTAGTTCATGCGAGACATACATGACTGATAGTTCATGTGAGACATACATGACCGCTATTTCATGTGAGACATACATGACTGCTAGTTTATGTGAGACATACATGACTGCTAGTTCATGTGAGACATACATGACCGCTATTTCATGTGAGACATACATGACTGCTAGTTTATGTGAGACATACATGACTGCTAGTTCATGAGAGACCTACATGACCGCTATTTCATGTGAGACATACATGACTGCTAGTTTATGTGAGACATACATGACTGCTAGTTCATGTGAGACATACATGACCGCTAGTTCATGCGAGACATACATGACTGATAGTTCATGAGAGACATACATGACTGATAGTTCATGAGAGACATTCATGACTGATAGTTCATGAGAGACATACATGACTGATAGTTCATGAGAGACATACATGATTGCTAGTTCACGTGAAAAAGACATTTCTATTCATGTTAGATGTAAATGACTCCTAGTTCATATGATATTCAATTGGCTGCTACATGCAGTTATGTAGTTACAAGTGAGACATACATGGTTTCCACTAGGGTGAATTTTGGGTCATCAGTGGACTCATTCCCCCAGGGCTGAATAATAAATATTCCCTAACATTTCCACTTGTTAAGGAGTCAATGGTCGCTAAAAGTCTAAATATGTGTGGATAATCAAAATAAAGGTGGAACCTGTCAGTTTACACGAGACAAACTTTGATGCTAGTTCAGGTGAGATCAAATGGACCAGACCATACAGTTTTGTTCATAAGACAGTCTAGTTTTACATGTGAGACAAACCCGGTGAGTTACTTCGGGAACCCAAATTAAAACTACATTTTGAAACCATTGGCAGTGAAATTATTTATACATGTATAATACATTAAAGGTCAACCCAAACGCTCTGAGGTCAAAAATATAAAAAAATAGTCCTTTCGATTCTGAAAATAATGATATTTTTTTTCATAATTTTGTGCAGTCTGGTTGGCGAGATATTGCCGTTTGAAAGGTGAAAATCGCTCTCCTGTCAATTCCAGCTGTGACGTCACGGAGGGAAGCCGTCTTGTATTCTCTATGTTAAAGCCGTATACCACAGTCGTATGTAGCTGCTGATTTCTGGAGATTTTCGGAGTATCGGGGCATCATTTTTTAAATATGCCGCGACGTTGTGTAGTGGGAGGTTGCAGTTTTACTACAGATGACGGTGTTAGTATTCATTTGTGGCCCAAAGACGAGAAAATCGCTGCAAATTGGACGAAATTTGTACGCAACACGAGAGTGTGGAAAGAGGGCCCGAGCCAGTACTCGTATAATTTGCTCGGCACATTTTGACAGAAAGACATCATTCGAGGACATCTACAGCGTAGCAGTTGAATTCGGGTACAAACCAAAACTAAAGAGAACAGCTATTCCAACTATCAAACGTAAGAACAATCAGAATGTGACGGCAAAGAAATCGGACAAGGAGAATCTATCACGGACATCGGCTGAACGAACCTAGCCTGCAAGCGAGGCCTCGGGCAGGGGGACGGCTGTACATGCCCTGCTCGCTCTCGCGTGGCATTTGTTGCTTGAGCACCTACAGGTTAGACTGGATGAGTCTCTATTTCATATATACACGTTTAACCATTTGTTCCAATGTGTCTTAATGTCTGTATTTGTATGTTCAATTTTATTCATTCTATGTATGCGTTTTTAGCCAAATGTTGGCACAAACTTCACGCAAATAAATTATCTAAATTAGATACTATTTAATAATAATAATAAAATGATCTTTCATAAATATATATACGTTTGATAAGTAAATAAATAAAAAACACCAATTGGAGTGAATGGCTGTAGATACAGAAGTGATAATTATACTTTCATAATCCCTTGACATTTGAGATTGTGGGAATATCATTCGATTTCAATTTAATTGAGGTAATTTGTCGAAAATTGAGCAAATGTGAATGCCGATCCACTCACCACAGCTTACTTTTCGCCATGAATGTCCAAAGTTTTTTTATCAAACTATATAATTCTGAAATTGGTATTTCATGGGGATTATGGGAAAACAAACAAAATTCAAGTCGGACGTATATCAGTAGAGTTATCAACAGTTTACTGTCCATACTGCCGAATCCCGGAGTTTATCCCTTCGAAAAGGCTGCCTCGGTCAGTAACAACAATAACAACACAGATGTGCTCGTTCGTTACATCACAGAATCGTTCTACATTCAATACAGTTTGAAATATATGGACATTTGGACACTTATAGATGACGATAATAAGGTTTCCAGTCAAGTTGCATACCAATCTGTATTCAACAAACGACCTCTCCGAATCCTGTCGTCGTCGAGTTCCACGTTGTCAGAGTGGTTGTCACTGTCAGAATCGGAGCCGTACGGCTCAAATTGATAGGGCTGAATTCCGCCGTTGGTCTGCAAACAACTGTTAATTTGCCCGTCATCATCCTCCTCTATGTCTATTTCATCTTCTTGGCGAAAAATATTTCCATCTAAGCAGCTGATATCGCTCGAATCGACATCTGAACCGGAGCTCTGACTGCACTCGCTTTCCATGTTATCCGCTGTTTTTTCTCCGGCAACTTCCCTGCGTGACGTCATCAACCCAGCTGTGAAAGTGTGGAAAAGCCCACTTTGCTCCCATATTACGTGTGTTTCTGATCAGATTAGAATTTTTTCAATATTTTTTTCATACAAAGTGAAGTATGAACTATGATTTTTAAGGATTTTTAGACCAAAAAAAATTCTGTTTGGGTTGACCTTTAACTAGTATTGTTGAGTGTTTGGTACATGCAGAGGGCTTTTATGGTGAACAACTTCTTTATTGCTGAAGCCCGTGGGGCTTCCGGGGATTGACCTGGGATGTTGTTGTGCACACCGCAGGTCATGGTAAGAATAGGCCTCAGCTCCTCAGACAGCTTGTTGTAAGAGGCGAATAACTGAGGCACCTGTGGGGTTCCCGGGTGTGAAAAGGAATAGGACCCAATGTCGTGATATGACTGAAATATAGTTGAAAGCGACCTTAAATTATATCCACTCACTCACCCTTTATTGCTGAACAACTTCTTTATTGCTCCAATGAACATCAGCTTCAGAACCATTAAGGATAGGTTCTCCATAAAATTGCTTTGTTCATATAAGCTGTCAGACTTGCCAGCAAAGATATGTTTGTTACATATTCCTAGACCCCATGTTTCATGTGACTGATTATTGTATTGTTTAAGGAGTGTGGCAGCATTTGCCGGTATGTGTGATGGAGGGTCAACGGATGATGGTTGTCAGGCAGCATCAATGGATGAGACGACTATAAATGCCATGGATACGGTAAGGACAGTTCTCAATTGTTAGGAGTGTTCCCTGTCAAAAATAATGCGCTGCTACTCTAGTTAACTTGTGTATATTTCACCAGGAAAAAATACCGAAATCAGTTACAGTATAAGACATGGAGTAATCCACAGGGGACGTCTTTTGTTCAGCTCTCATTTATCCAGATTAGCAAGGGTCAAACAAAAGATACCCCTGTGTATCACCCCAATATGGTCGCCTTGTGACGCTTACTGCAACTTTCCTATGGGATGTATCAGTCCCTGTACTTTGTTAATAGTCCATACTGTCACATGTTTATGGAATTTCTGGTTGATGCTTGGTGGAAGGATGCATTGTCCAAGCCTTTCTGCAGCTGAAAAGCCCTGGCTTTGGACCCATTGTTGTCCCCAGACTTGGCGATTGTCAACCTGTAACAATCTTGGTCATATATACGCAGTAAGACTGACCCTGGGATCGTGTGTATCCATTTTCAGCCTACTTTCGGCAACTGCAAGGGGAAATTTCCTGAAATCAATACCATGTGACTTCATCAGCCAAAGATCAGCCAAAGTCTACCGATGTAACCCCAATGTAACCCGCCATTTTCGAGTCATGTACTGCCCTACTTGTTCAAAATTACCGACCTACAACACCTCTTGGATGATACAAAAGTTATTCATACCTGTATCTTTTGTTAGCCCAGGCAATATCTGTTTCCGAAATGGTATGAAAACCTGTAATTTATCAGATCTCTCGAGTCTGTTCTCTGCCGGATGTAGGCCGAACAGAATATGGTAAAGTATCGGATATCGCTCCGCAATAATGGAGACACGATTCGCAAGCCATCTTATGGATGGCGATGTGTATGCAAATGGGCTATTGTATGCATTGTCTCATGATTACTACATGAAGTATAGACCAGATTTCTGCATGAAGAATTACTTCCCTGTCAGTAGTATGGTTTTACTTTATTTCAAAGACACATTCACTATTGAAACTGAAGTGGAAGTGGTTTATTGATGGTCTCTTTATGGGGGATATCTCTTGGTCTCTAATGGTTTCTCATCAATTTTGTCTTGCAGCTCCACAGGTTCAACTATGACACGGGGAAAGCTCTTCAGGCACTGGTCAAGTGTCCAGTCCCCAGAACCATGGAGAGAAAGTGGACGGAGGAAGAAGGGGTAGGTACTCATGGGGCAAGGTACTGGGGATAACCTCATGGTAGAAACAGGGATTCATGAAATCCTGTTGTCACCGGTAAAAAATTCAGTTCCAGTCCTCATAACTTGTAATTTTCGATACTGAAACATCAGAATACCATTTCTCAGTGTTCTCTTCAGATCAAGAAACGACCTGGCCTTTGTAAGATTGAATTGTACCAATAATACGGAAAGGAGATATTACATACCATGAGCATAGAAGATGTTTGCTCAGTTAACATTTTGTGCTCATATCCGATGGACAGGCCACAGAAATTGGTTCGTTGACGTAACGGTTGCGTAATTATAATAGCGTGCCGCCAGTGACTCTGTCCACATGGTCGGCACTGAACAGACAAATGGGTTGACATGGAATAATATAAAAAAATGGCGAGTGGTGAATGTTTTCGTCGGTCGGAATAAATTTTATGGCATCTTCAGCTGTTGCTGTCAAATTCTTGGCTTCATAAATATCGTGTTGTTCACCATTCGTATGCTTTCATTGGTCAGAATTTCCAGACATCTCCAGCTGTGGTAAAATTTCCCGTCCGTGCACTCAAAACCACATGCAGTTGCATGCATGGGCAAGACATGGACAAGCTCTTATTTGACACAATAAAATCATGTGCAGAAAAGTAAGTTCACAACCAGCTGACTGTTCTCAGCCAATGAAATCGTCGTAGTAGAACTTAGCGTACGCAAAATCAATGAAACAAACTTGGCGGGAGTTCACGGTCAAGAACGGCCTGTCCCTTTCCAGTGCAAAGGGATGGTACGATATAAAGCAGGCCGGCCACATGTGCGTTGTGAATTAGTTTCGCTTTTAAAACAATTGTAGCCGAAGTACACTAGCTCATTCATTCGCATGCTGAAAGACGCACACCATGTGCTTAAAGTTTGCACAGTGGACAGACAGAGAAGAGGTTGGAACTTTTGTTACCAGAGCATATATCACCTAACCAATTTTTGTTCCGGCCATTTCGGATTTTCGTAACTAACACGCGATGTTCGTTTCGTTCGTGCCGAATTTCGAGGGCTGGATTGAGGAATACACGTTGATCTTTGGTGTGTCCTCAACGTTCTTCCCTCTGTATCACTAAATAAAGATAACTAAACTGAATCACGGGTGGGGAGATTATCTCACTAACTTGAACAAGGAGACATGCAGCTGGGAAACCTGTTCCTATTCTTTGTCTCAACATTATCTTTGAATCATTTCAGTATCATTTGTGTAAAAAATGAGCATTGTGACTGTTTATGGTAGACAATACATGATATTACATGCAATTATAAAGTAGATGAATTCAAGAATTACTAAATCCCAAAATACAATTGATGAAGTCACCATATACATGTTCCTGCCTTGATGAAGTTACCAGAGAGGCCTACATGAGATGTAAATTTTCTTCTGTTTTATTTTACAACACAATAGATTCATAAATCAATGTATCATTCACACGAAGTCCTAGCCAGGAAACAATGTGAACATCATGAGCAATACTAATTTGCAGCCTGCTACATGGAAAACATGTATCTATCCAAGAGTTCTTTGCCCTTGTTTTATTGATTTTTCGCTCTGAGCAAACTACATCACATTATGTTAGCCACAATCAGCCTGATCTTTGACGGCAGCTCGGCAGGAAAGTTAGAAATCTTCAGCTATCCCGTCGGCTTGTATATACCAGAAAGGATCAATTTAAAATTACAGGGTGGGCTTATTCGTTTCTAGCAGTTTAGATTGCAGTAATTTGAGCAAATTCTGGCCAGGACGAAATTGTGCTCGAGTCAAGACGTCGTGTTATTGATGATACAGAAGGAAGAGGATCAAATCAAGGAGAATTGTATTACGCAGTAATGTTTTTATAAAAGTGAAGGGGAATGTGTTTAAGACGGTGAAGGGAAATGTTTTCACGAGGGTGAAGGGGAAATTTTTTATGAGGGTTAAGTGCATTACTGAAATTATACATCATATGGATCATAGTTTGCATTTCAGATAACATTTACTAATTTCCAGAGCTGAAACCAATAGTCAAATACATTCGCAGTATGTTAAAATTCTGAATATTTGAAAAGTAAAATGACCTTGGAATATTCGAGATAACCCCTTAACATTGCGACATGCTCTTGGTCCAGGGCACTGTAAAATGACCAGCCAATGGCGATCGACCGTGTGGAAACAGTTCAAGTAAGTTGAGCGATGATGGGAAGAAGGCTGAATGCCAGCTATGTGCAAAGTTACAGCAGCAGAATCAATCTTGAAGTCTCGATTACGCTACTGTAGCCATGCCTGTGAAATTCTTACTTGACTTCCTAATGGACAGTGTGACCTCATCCAGTTCTCCGAGTGGTTCAAGGCAGAAAAGCGAAAGTTGGGAGTTTCTCATTTATGGCTTGCTCCACTCTCTCCCCTGACTGAAATTGAATATTCCATCTCTTAATCAACATAATAAGACTGTCAAAAGAATCTGATTGATGACTGTATTCATTACAGATAGAAGCCATATGGTAAGATCACAGGCCCTCAAAACAAGTGTTTTCGAGGGTGTGGGCGGTGATATTAGGGTGAAGTGTCGAAATATGGGGTCTCTATACATAACCCCATGTTTTATATAAAACTACACCTAATTTTATATAAAACATGGGTTATAGAGACCCTATACATGTATTTCGACACTTCACCCTAATACCACCGCGCACACCCCCAAAGCTCTTGTTTTGAGGGCCTGTGGGTAAGATCTAGCATTTGTAATTTTTCTTTGCTGTGCAAAGCAATGTTGTTATTCACAACTACCAATCAAGTTCACAGATTAATTTCTCAAGAGCACTGGCTGGGTTGACCATAATTACCTTTCATAAATTTGTGTATTTGTGATAATTTAATCAAATAACACAGGAAGCTATCATCATGTTTACCCGCAATGTAAGTTGGGTAGATACTTCATGTAGGGAGCTATTGTCTGAGCAGGCCTTGTTTTTCATCACAATTCACGGGAATCCAAATAGATTCTCGCAACCCAGCTCTACAGGAATCCACGGGAATCCAATGCTATCATTTCTATACAGATTGCTAAAATTTTACAGGAATCTACTGGATTCCCGCAAATTATTTTGCGGGAGTGCTGACGGGAATCGGATTCCCGGATCCCCGTGGAAAAACAAGCCCTGCTGAGTCTTTTGTGCAGCTCAAAAGGCTCAAGTCTAGACATATTGTTATTCTCAGACTTGGCTATTTGTATACATTGTCTCATGATTCTTACATGGAGTATGAACCATACATGGTAGGATGGACTACATGTATTGTGCCGCCTGTTGTTCCAGACTTGCAAATGAATGTTCATTCACTATTCGAATAGTACTCTCGAAGCTTTGAATGCCAAAATTCACCATTCATTTCAGCTCTACTAATTTCAACTCCTTGGTTTCCTGTAATTTGTCATGTTTTAATAGATTGTATTGTTGTCGGTGGCGATTTGGATTTCACAAGTGCATAAATTTTTGGAATGATTATTTTCTGCTTAACAGTGATTCGCGTTACCATGTGATACATTTCTCATGTTTATGTATATTTTTGCCTTTCCCTAGCATGAGAGAGAATCCAAATGTACCTCAATTAGTAATTTACTATCATAATATATTATGCATCCTCATCGGATACACCCTACCCCTGAAAAAAAGCCTCTATTTAATTGGCTGTATATGTTTGATATAGGCAGAGGTTAATGAATCTCGCCAAACAGCTTGGGTGTATCTGTGTGATTGTAAGAAATCTCCCTGATGTTTCTGCTTCACAGATTAAATGCATGGTTATCTAGGCTTGCAACATTATGAAGGCTCTCCATCATTATTTCTCTCCATGGCAACCAAACTCGGAAGTCTTTTATTGGAGAACCATGATTTATATTTTTGACTTGTGATAGCCCTGAATGACAGGTACTTGGAAGATACCATTAGGACTCCAGTATAACAGATAGTTATATGCCTTATATGCTATACATATTCCCACTATGGGACCAGGGAGTGTATTTCCATTAGTAGTAAACCTGTCCCAGTATTCCCTGCTTCATTCTGTAAGTGTTAAACCACTATAAATGGATTATATTCCGGCCCTGATAGATGTTTAAGTGTTTGGAGCGTCATCAAAAGCTGCCTTGTTTCCCCAAAGTATTAGCTAGACAGGGTTATAATTCCTCTGCGGAAGCCAGCGAACACAGATAACCCAGACCAACTGGAGACTAAGCTACGGTTAAATATATATATATATATCTGGATTCACCTATACCCATTATTGATTTCTCTTCTCTCAATATCCCTGAAACATAGTTCTGTTTTATGAGGGCTGATTGTAGACTAGAATGGTTTACGATCCACTAAAACACTCAGGACAAACGATTCTGTATCCCTTCATCAATGTGACTGAATGATAGAAATCCCTGCTGGCACTTTTTGAGAGTAGAACTCTTTGTTTTCTGGAGGTAGAATATGTATCAGTTGGGTTTCAAGTCAGCAGGTACATGTATGGAGCATCACTGTGTATCATTACACAGAGGAAGTTGCTGGCTGTACACAGAGAGCCTTTTGTATAGTGAACAGTTGGTGTGAAGGCAGTTTACATTTTGGAGAAACAAAGAAGAGGATTGAGTTCTGTCATGTCTGTGCGACTGCAAACATTACCACTAGTATCACTTGACAATGGTGATAGATCCTGCAAGAGCGAGTAGCTCAATGAGACACAAAGCAGACATTTGTAAACTATTTATTTGCTCATAATTCGGTTAGTGATAAATGGTACCGGTACACATCTCTGCAGGAAAAACGCTTTCATTCTCTTGTACAGAAAACTTGACTCTTGTGCCATGCTTGATCGCCGTACACATAATATCAGTACACACATGATCTGTAACTTCTGCAATACAATGGTACATGATGGTAAACATTGACAGGTTGAGAAAACATGTCACAGGAATGGTTTATTGTCCTTAACTACAGTACGTGAAAGAAATGAACTCAATACTGGGATGACATGATGTTAACATCATGACAACCCGATTCTGTCACCATGTTAACATGATAATAACCCGATTCTTGTCCTGATCTTGTCCCGGTCTTGTTACAAGGACGACATCGGGACAACATCGGGACAGCATTGGGACGACTTCGGGACAGCATCGGGACGACATCGGGACGTCATGTTGTTATCTCCAAATTACAATCGTTTACGTGACATGTGAATACAGAGGCAATTGTGTTAATGTTTACACTCGTTCGGTTCGTTTCGGTTCGGTTATTAAAATATGACCGCAAAATTTTTAAACCGGAACGAAGTTTGAACGAATTATGACCAGAATATGAACGGAGTTTGACCGAAACGAAATAACCGAAACGAAATGAACCGAACGGAGTGAACGAAGTTTGGACTACCGTAGAGCCAGTGGACTGCCCGCTGCTGCCGTTAAACTTTAATTGTCCGTACATGTTTGCCTGTGAATAAAGTTGGATGACTGACAGAATGGCTCGGAAACCCGTATAGTTAAATGTTTACAAAATGTACTGATTGTAATTTGTTCAGATAGATAAAGAAATATGAAGCAGGTCGTCTCTACTCCCGCGGCGAAAAGCACCACGTGGTCCAAATGTGCGAACTTTGACCCTGCAGAGTTATGCCCCTGAAAACAGCCGCACCACGTACTCCTACCTGTGCAGCGCTTCTGAAGTGTGATCACCTACTGTCCACTTTCATAGTCTACCGAATTTGTGATTACAGATGAATTGATTTTCAAAATACTATAACAACTACATGGCTTGTTGTCCCAAGATTCTGTTATAGTCGGCGTCTTTTGTTTGTTTGTGAGACGAATGTATAAATTTTTATTGTACTCAGAATTAAGAGCCCCCCCCCCCGCAATACATAACAACGGAATAAAAGAACAACATTTCACATGGGGTACATGCTGATCTAATCCCCATTACGAAGTTAGAGTATATTACCAATATAATAATAGTAACACTTTAAATTAAGCCTAGAGCTCAAATTAACAAAAAAATGAATCCCGTTTTGCGAGACATGAGAAAATATAAAATACCACATATCTTTAGTACTTCCATTTATAAATATCTCGCTCTGCTCTCCCATTGTTATTTATTATTTAATTATTTATTTTAATATCTAGCGCTGCAAAAGATCTTAAATGAACGAAGAAATGTACCGTGAAATTTAAATAGAGCATTGAGTTGATGGGCCGCGAAATCCGAATGGGAAGGGGACTACAATTTCAATCAATCAAAAATCAAAATGTAATCGGGTGGGTCTAACAAAAGAAAAAATAGTTGATAAAATACTTAATTAATATTATCCTGGATGGTCCTAAAAAAAGATTCGTTCTCATCGAGGCGTACAAGGTACATTCCAAAGATGTTTTCCGTCCTCAATACAATTGTGTTGCGGAAACCTGTCGCTTATGTACGGAAGATATCACAGAGAAACAACTTATTAGACCATTCTTCCTAAATATTTACATAATACTAAAAATTTGTCTGGACTAATGTGATAACAAACGAGAAGAATGCAAGATAATTTTACCGATAGCACAGAAGAATATATAAGATAAATATTCTGATAAAAAATATTTTAAACAATTTTGAATAACTTTTTCTTTTCTCATATCGCCCAATCCTATAAAAAGTTCATAACAGATCATATTGTAAAATGCAAATAGAATGCAGATCTAGCATGAATGGACGAAATTCTTGCATAAAGCATTCACTTTTTGCACGAGAAAACCGGAATGTGAAATTGAAGACCTGCTGTGACCTTCTCGCGCGGACCTTGGCGAGAGCACTCCAGTGCAGACGTCGCGAAAGATTTCATCCCTACCTCAATTTAGAGCATATAAAATTATGTTTTTAGATCTAATATAAAGTTGATTGTAATAGAAAGAAGAAACATATATCTCTGTGAATCTGGGGATGATGAAGATCGATCTTCGTTGTTTTCTTGAAGTTGGAAATCCGTGACAAGTTGCCATTTTCAACTACTGTTCTCCGTGAATGTGAGAAAACGATTTATGAGAATGAACGCAAAAGGATGAACGGAGTTTGAACGAAATATAACCGAATTGTGTCGATAGGTGCCAAGAAATGAAATACAAATGAAAATATGTTTGATCACTATATCCAAACATGTACCATGCAGATTTATGTTCGTTTTGACGTGCTGTAGACACGCGGGTGTGAACGTTACTCACACTCACAGTAGGATGATATACCCAGTGCCACAGCCCGTACGGTACGGGATGTTGTTTGGCCCCAGCATATCAGATTTAAGGATCAGAAAAATAATCTCAATTGTACAACATATTAGTGCCAGGGTTTCCAAGTTACTTTGTAGTAATGGGAAGAGAATCAGCGGGTGAGAAAATCAGGACAAATAATCGGGACAACATCGGACCAACACTGTGACAAGATCGCGACAAGATCGGGACATGATCGGGACGTCATGATGCTGTCCCGATGTTGTCCCGATTTTTCAACCGGGACAAGACCAGGTCAAAATCGGGACAGCATGATGTTAACACGGTGAAAAGATCGGGACAAGATCGGGTTGATTTTTATTGAGTTCATTTCTTTCACGTACTGTACTACTTGTAGTGGTGAACACTTTTAATCCAGACTCAAAATATGTTACATGTACATGTACCATGTAAATTTTGTATATTTTGGTGCCTGATCAATCTGGGTAAACCAAGATGGTAAATCAGGAGATTACCATCTAGACGTAACGCTACTTTGTGCAAAATGTTCGCCGATATTCTACGAGATTCAATAATAAGCCAATCACGACCATTTCTGACTTTTCTCTCTGACAATGATTGACGTTTACATGTACTTCACGGAGATCAAAATCTTCGCGCGGCACAATCTTTTGATATTTTCTACCCCCTAACAAAGCCAGACTTTTCAGAGGGAGTAAATTCTTTGATCTTCAGACACTGTCTGGAAATGAAGCCATATTTGGATACTGTTTCCCGATAATGTTTATACATGTATATTAGTCAACGTGCTACCGTGTGTAATTACTGTGGGCGTGATTTCAACAAGCTAGCCACCTGATTGGCTAACAATAGTAGTTTCAGATTCGCATGGGATTTATATAGGGCTGAATTCAGATATAATATTCCGTGATACTGAGTTTACTGAGATTGATACCTGATATGTGTGTGCAGAGATTGAAGTTTTCTGGATTTTTCATAATTTTCCAAAAAAATATGATGCTCAGGAAGCCCTACTGTATGTGTCGTGACACCTAGTATATATTACAGAAGCCATCTGTGTGTTGGTCCATGCCACTAGTGATGTGATCTTAGAAATGGTGCATTGTTGTTAACGGGTGGGAGGGGTGTGACACTGTATCGGAGTGACTGTGATGGTGCCCTGTGAATGGCAGGGGGGACACTGTATGGGAGTGACTGGGATGGTGACTTGGGGGGGATGGGTTGACTGCAGGGCATGAAAAAGTTGGACAGATAGCGTGCTGGTGTTAACAAAACAAGACTTGGAAAACTACAGGCAGACCTTCAAGTTATTGAATTAAGCCATAAAAGGATAGATTTGTATCTGAGTGTTGGCATCGCTATGTGCATCAAATTGTATTGACCGCTGATTCTGCGTTATTGGTATTGCGAATGGACTGCTCAATGCTGATAAGACTGGGAGTCCCTAGCATAGAAATATAGGCATTATCATCACGGTGGGCTTTGTTTGTTGGCAAAAGGAGAATTCTGAGGGCGAATTGTGTGCATTATATAGTTGATTTAACACGGGTCAGAAAGGTTTGGCTCAATTCCGAACAAATGACGACGGCATGATTCAATCCTCATCGTGGCTTTCTCTTTAACACCTGAAAGACGTGGCGAGGTAATTAGTCCAAATCCATCACCAGAGCACCCCGCCAGCCACAGCGAATAAGCTCGCTTAATCAGCGTCGACAACCACGGATTGTTCATTGATTACCCGGCCACCACAATGACATACAATGGCAGTGTTCGTCGTCGTAATACGAGTCATCAGGGAAACAAATGAAGGCAAAGTAGCAGCGCTCTCCTGTGTCGGGAGGAGAGGAAAGTCCTAATCAGTATCTCGTTTGAGCGTGTTATTTATGATGGAGCTGTCATTGTCGTAGGTGATGGATTGAGGGGAGGCATTAGAGGTCTTGAAACTATTGATATTGTTCTGGATGATGGATTCGATGACCTGACAATCTGGAATTGTCATGCAGATAGGTGCGACTTAAAATGAAGACCTCTGTGGAATTAGGCCAATCAAAATTCAGTAATCATTTCACGTATAGAGTTGATCGGAAATTGTCCTCATGTTATGGAATAATCAAATCTTTACAATCTTGACAAAATGGTAAAATAATTGGTCCATCTTTCATGTAAGTGTGCTGATACAAAGGAGAACAATATTATGTCTAGGTAAAACAATGAGTCTAGATGGGAGGTGGTTTTGGTAATATCAAAGCTTGAATAATAGAACCTTACATGAAAGATCGACCCTATAATTCACAGCACCGAATTTCTAGAAATGTATACCATCATGAAACACAGAATCAATCGCCGTGGCCTCATACACGTATATTGAAGACGTGTGATTTAGAGTGATAGCATTGAGAATGGATGCTGGTGGAAACCCCCAGCACAAGCGAGCCTGTTTATCTAATGCAGAAGTCCGAGAGAGAATTTGTGGTCTCGACCTTCCTGCCAGCAGAGAGATTGTAAAACCATGATTTATTGCTCATTGGCACAGTTGAAATCTAGATTTACACCTATCTTTGTGGGGAAATATTCCCTGCTGGACAGAAGGAGATAGCTGGGGTATAATGGAATATAGAGATGGGGCAGTGACAGACAGATTACATTGGAGGAGATGAGTCCTTCGATATTTCCACAAAATGACTTATGGGATTGGAGATCTGTCCATAAATATTTGTCCTGGGAAGATGTTTCTACCATTCTCATGCCTATAGCTCCTGTTACAGCAGCGAGCGACTTCTTTTCTGTTTCTGCCTGGTCCAGTACTCGCTCCTAATAATACGTTGCGGGACAGTTTTAAGATGTCCATAAATATAACGACCAGTTAAAAGGGGTTTGAAGCAATATACAATGCATTATATTGTTGGGACACAAATGGCGGAATGTATTGCTCCAGTATTCTTGTGGGGAAATATCCCCCCTCCTCCAAATATATTTTGGGAAACACTCATACGAACCTCGGCAGACCCATCACAAACTACTTCCATCACATGGTTGTGAAACAGCTGCGAAATGATATGCAGAGCATCCTGAAAATTACGGTTTCATATGGTTCAGGCTCATTGGCCCATTTAGATTAGCTTTCATATTTTCTCCACCAAACACGGCAAAAATCCTCCCATCAATCCCTCCAAAACAGACACTGACAACTGAACTTTACAAGGAGGTAGTTCATACTGCCCTGCTTTTGTGAATAACTGGGAGGCGTGACAAAGCAGTCCTGTATGTGATCAATCGAGAGTGTATGTTTGACCAAGCAGGCCTGGATGTGTGACCAGCAGGCTTCTATGTGTGATCAGCAGGCCTGTATATATTACCAAGCGGGCCTGTATGTTTGACTAAGCATGCCTGTATGTGTGACAAAGCAGGTCCGGATGTGTGACCTAGCAGGCATGTGTGATCAATCATGTCTGGATGTGTGACCAGCAGACCTGTATGTGTGACAAAGCAGGTCCGGATGTGTGACCTAGCAGGCATGTGTGATCAATCATGTCTGGATGTGTGACCAGCAGACCTGTATGTATGACAAAGCAGCTCCGGATGTGTGACCTAGCAGGCATGTGTGATCAATCATGTCTGGATGTGTGACCAGCAGACCTGTATGTGTGACAAAGCAGGTCTGGATGTGTGACCTAGCAGGCATGTGTGATCAATCATATCTGGATGTGTGACCAGCAGACCTGTATGTGTGACCAAGCAACATTGTATTGTGACTGAACAAGCCTTATATTTGACCAAGCAGGCCTGTATGTGTGACCGAACAATCCTGTTTGTTTGACCAGCCAGGCAGGTATGTGTGACCAGCAGTCCTGTATGTGTGACGAAGCAGGCTTATATATGTGACCGAGCAAGCCTTATGTGTGATCAAGCAGGCTTGTATGTGCGACCAAGCAGTCTCTCATTGTACCAATAAACGCCAGTAAATCATCTGAGTTTTTTGCTCTGGGGTAAAAATCTGGTTTAGCACATCAAGCCTAAGTAGCGGTGGTGTAGTAAATTAAAGATGTATGCCAGCCCATTTCGTGTGAAATTAACAGAGCCATTCATTATGAGGCTGTGGATTACACTCTCGGCTTGCCCACTTGATATATCAAATTGCCAGCTCACAGAATGGAGGGAGGAAAAAAAATCCTTGCAAGATAAAGTTGCCTTTACTTGAAGGCAGGCCTTAAAGCCAAATCAATATTCATGGCAGGAAGCTGGTATAAACAGGCTCTGGCAGTCAGAGACAGAATAGCCTGATGTAGGCAATGAATGTCTAGTTTATCAGGTCCTATCGAGACATGTCGTTGATATATGTAGTTGTTCAGTGGCATAGCCAGCCTCTAGAAAAGGGGGCTTTTAGTACCAAAGGCGGCAGCCATTTTTTTTTTTTTTTTTCAAGATGGAAAAATCACCACACCTACATGTATACTGCTGAATGGCTTGTGTTAGATTCTTGGTTAGCATTGAAAATCTCAACGAATTTCATATTTTTTTTAGAGACTCGATACACTAGATACAATTCAGCTCTCTATTTACCGACATTTGTTTGCAGTATGGGTTGAGGTGTAAGATCTTGAGTTCCTCGTGAATTGATTGTTGTTAACGTTTTTCTTCTTTAAATATGTAACGAATAATTTCAATAATCTCTCTGTTGAAAAAATTGAGTGCCAATCAGCTGTAGGCCTCTACATAAATAATCCTAAAGAAATTCTGATTTGGTATTGCAGTCAGAGAGGTCATTAGGAGGCAGTAGGCATCCCTTCTTTGGCCCCTAATTCTACGACCCAAAATTACCAAAACTGCCACTCCATGTAATTTCTATACTATACCTATACACACCCCATGCCCTCCCCCTCGCTATGCAATTGATGTCAATGTATACATGGAATGGCAGGAAAAAAAAAGAACCTATAATATATATATAATTTGTATGTTTTGATTTCATCACTTAGTTAACTTTGAATCACATTTAATTATTAAATTAACTTGGGATTAGTTCTGGATTTTCCAATATAAACCTTAGTTTACTCATCATAACATTGACATTTTGATGCCATCTTTATTAAATCATGACATATAAACATTTCTATGATGCAACAGTGGTTATCACTATAATTTACCTGACCTTGATGGGGGTGTCACCTGGTAGTCCTGTAAAAATACTCCGACTTGACAGGTTGGGAATTAAATCCCTATTCAGCTGAGTCGCACATTCAACATATACATTTAATGTTATACATGTAGCTATGATATAATCCAAAGCTCTATATGCTTATAAAATAATCCTATATCTCTGTATATGATAATCTCATAGCTCGAAACAATATAATCCTCTAGTTCTACATGTATATAATATAACCCTGTAGCTCTAAATAATATAATCCTATAGTTCTATGTAATATTATCCTGTAGCTCGACATAATATAATCCTTTATTACCCCACAAGCAAATTCGTATTCAATATCTGGATTGTGATTGGTTAAAAGGTCGTATAAACCCATACACCCCGAGTGATGTCTTGCTACTCTGGGTATCTAGAGAACAACTCCGGTGCGATTGGAAATGACGCTCTTGCTTCGAAAGTTCAGCTGACCATATCTCAATATTTATGGAATAACTTTTGCTCACTCGTCAAAATTTAATGGAATAAAGTCATACTGCATTATTTTCACTGAAGTTTCCGACACATAACTCGCCAAAAGGTGTCATTTGTTCCAAAAATAAAAGTCGATTTCCGAACGAAAGCAGATCGAGTGAATTGTGTGTGGCGCGCCTTTCTCGCAGTGCAGTAGCAAAATGCGGACAGTTTCGTAACCGAAATGGCCCGTTGGATTTGTCCGTTGTACCGATGGTTATAAATGATAGACCTTTTCCAGTATTTTTACTATAAGATAAAAAGGCTTGAGGGGTAATAAATTTGTTATTCAGGTTTTCCCCCGGGTGTATGGAAAGTTATGACCCTCCCTGAAACTCATACACCCTTCGACTGACGCCTCAAGGTGTATGAGTTTCAGAGAGGGCTGACACCTCGGGGTGTATGAGTTTCAGGGAGGGTCATAACTTTCCATACACCTGGGGGAAAAGCTGAATAACTAATAATATCTCTATTTAATATAATCCTATGAATAAGTGTGCAACTGGAGCCTAATCCTGAGTTTTCAAACAGATATGGGCCTGTAACACATGTATTATACATGTAGTCTGAATTAAAACCTATAACTTACTCTTATCTCACCAGATCTTTGCCTGTTTTCATATCGCTTGCATTAACAGTTCTTATATTGATATGGAGTGCCAAACCATGCAAAATAAGGCAAATCATCTGTACCTTGAACGTTTCAATAAATCACAAAATGTTGCCGTGGCAACCAATAGCTGCAGTGTGTTATTACTATACTGTGGAGATAAATCATGTTTTTAATGTGATACTTTATTAGGGTATCAATTCTCAGGCTAATTTCATCAGAATACATGTACATGTATACTCAATATGACAAATTGATACTTTTAGATCTTTCAACTTTTTACTGCATAAATGTGATCTGAAATGAAATTTTAACATATTGTATGTGATAGATCAAGTTTGGTCAAATTGTCAGCCTTGTAGCCTAAGATTAAACGTGTAATTTTGATGTTAAGACATAAACCTCATTTACATTGAGGAAAATTATATATTTTGTATTTACATAACTATGATTTTGATGAACATTTGTGCCCTCTAATTCTGTATAAATAAATTGAGTCTGGTCCAGTTAAGTTATTTCTCTCATCTTGAGAACAATTTATTTGACTGTTTGTGCAGCATCTGAGCAATCAGAAATGTCAGAGTTGTCTTCCTTGGTTAGTAATACACAGAGTTGTCTTCCGATGAGACAAGATGGGGTTATATTTTTCTCATAAATATATGCAAATAAGGCTTCTTCCTCCTCCATCTCTCCTTTGTCTGTTTTGTTTGTGGGTTGGAGATGGGGGGATGAATGTTAAGTGTTATTGGGTTAAAGTGTGGTGTTAGGCTAGACTTGATTACAAGGCAGCGATGAGTCATAATGAAGCTGTACTCTTGTGGTGACATTGGTGGTTGGATGGCTGACTCGACTGCCTAAAGATCGAGACCGGGTTGTAGATGAGACGAGGCAGCAGATTGTGATTTATCCGATGTCACAAGCAATAAAGATATCGTATTATTGCACAACAGCTTGTGATAATTAGGAATACAGAAATCAGATAAAATCTGTGGATTCCAAACTTAACTGACCCGCTTATTTAGTCAAACAGCTGCCCTTTTACGGGGAACAGAGGAAACTCTTCAGAAGTTTAGGGCTTTTGTAATCGTATCAGTACAGCTCACCTTTTCGATGAATGACGTCCAGTTATGAAGTGAGATTCTTGTTTGCTATCAGAATAAATTAATCTCCCAGCTCCTCTTCCCCTTATCCAATCTTAATAAATTATTATCCTATCAGTGTTCCCCAATCGTATATGTCGTTTTGTAGGATCTTACTGATTTCAATTGAATTTGGTGTTCAGAGCGCCCAGGTCATGTATATTTTATAGTCTTATGACATCACAGTCACATTTTAACTACTTTATTTGCAGTCGGGGAGGGGGATAGGGTTATCGTCTCCATTTTAACCCAAGGTTTGCGCCAAGAACCAGTCCAGTGCTGGCCGTGAGAGGCGAGCAGTCTCTCGCGCGCGCCTCATGCTCGCCTAAATTCCGATTATGGCGAGTATTGAAGCACTCGCCATAATTTTTTAGTCAAAGTCCGAATGTGAACCATTTTCACTACCAAAATATTGTTTAGAAGAATGTCCAATTACAGATTAGGGAGACCTAAACTATTAAGGTCCAGTGACTTAGTCACAAGCATGTCAGTTGTCATGTTTCATTCCGAAAGTAAAACTCCGGGTATGTTGTTGTTGTTGTAAATCTACACTTGCCTCATGGTGGAGTTCTGTGCTATTTGCACAGTTACTCTGGCTGCAATAAGCTCTTGTATATTACTTCATATCCTTTGCTTTATACTGGTGTCAGTTTTATTGAGTTCTGGTTAACAACTTTTCAATTGCCAGTCTCAAAAAACATCGTTTGCAGTCATCCATCACAGAGAGCACATGGTTATACAAATTCACCAAATTGCGGATTTGAGAAAGATCCGGAAGCGGACTTTGAGAAAAATCAGTGAGCAGACTTTGCAAATAGTTTCTGTAGTCAGTGTTTTTACTTTAATTTGTTATTTATAAATCTAAAATGTAAATTATCATCTGCTACAAAAGCAACCATAACTTAAGAAAAACCTAATAAACACAGAGCTACAAAAGTGATGTATTCTCATTTTACCGATAATAAGAAAATGTTTTCCTGGCTCCTGGAGTCTTAATTTGGCAGTATAATTTGGAGTCACTCGCCTGAACATTTTCCAAGGAGAGTGACGGTCACTCGCCCATGCTCGCCTTACAGCTTTTTGAGGTGAGTGATGGATAGCTCTCCTGCATTTTCCTCACGGCCAGCACTGCAGTCCATAATTCTACCCCGCATTACAATGCCAACCTGGCAGCAACATCAGAAGATAGCCTGCCAGAATGTGATTCAGCTGAGCCAACCAGAAAGCACCTACAAAATGTTCCCTTCAAAGCACTATGAAGAGCTCTCAGGATTGGTTGACACTCGCATTATTGCAAGCTGTTTAGATCCTGCAAGCGACATCCAAATGGGGGAGCAGATAGGATTTAATTCTAATTAGATTGCCCCTTCTCTCCCCTTCCATCCCCCTCCCCCACCGTCACCAATTATCTTTTTATGAAAATGATGCTTGAATCTGTAAATGAACATTTACCACCACATCTGTATATACATGTAGAAGCTTTTTAATTTTTTCCTGCTTTAATTCCCTTTGTCTTTTATATTTTGCAGAAACGTTTTGTCAAGGGTCTCCGACAGTATGGGAAGAACTTTTTTAAAATCAGAAGAGAACTCCTTCCCCATAAAGACACGGTTAGTTATATTTGTTCTTGATTTTGTCTCCCTTGTGTTAATACAATCCATGACAGCTTCCACAGACCATAAAACATTTAAACATGCGTCAGGCCAGTACACTGGAATACTCCAACATAGGTCATGCCAGTACAGGAAAACTCCAACATGTGTCAGGCCAGTATAGGAAAACTTCATCATATGTCACGCCAGAACAGGAAAACTCCAACATACGTCACACCAGTACAGGAAAACTCCATCATGTCATGCTAGTAGAGGAAAACTCCAACATACATCACGCCAGTACAGGAAAGCTCCAACATACATCACACCAGTACAGGAAAACCCCATCATGTTATGCTAGTACAGGAAAACTCCAACATACATCACACCAGTACAGGAAAACTGCAGCATGCGTCATGCCAGTACAGGAAAACTCCAAGATATGTCACACCAGTACAGGAAAATTCCAACATACATCACGCCAGTACAGGAAAACTGCAACATACATCACACCAATACAGGAAAACTACAACATTTGTCATGCCAGTACAGGAAAACTGCAACATTTGTCATGCCAGTACAGGAAAACTCCAACATACATCACACCAGTACAGGAAAACTACAACAAAACTCCAACATGTGTCACGCCAATACAGGAAAACTCCCAACATATGTCACACCAGTACAGGAAAACTCCGACATTTGTCACACCAGTACAGGAAAACTCCAACATATGTCACACCAGTACAGGAAAACTCCAACATATGTCACACCAGTACAGGAAAACTTCAACATATGTCACACCAGTACAGGAAAACTCCAACATATGTCACACCAGTACAGGAAAACTCCAACATATGTCACACCAGTACAGGAAAATTGCAACATTTGCCATACCAGTACAGGAAAAGTGCAACATTTGTCATGCCAGTACAGGAAAACTGCAACATTTGTCATGCCAGTACAGGAAAAATGCAACATTTGTCATGCCAGTACAGGAAAACTGCAACATGTGTCACACCAGTACAGGAAAACCCCAACATATGTCTCACCAGTACAGGAAAATGCCAACATAAGTTACGCCAGTACAGGAAAACTCCAACATATGTATGTCATGCCAGTACCGGATAACTCCAACATATGTCACCAGTACAAGAAAACTCCCAACATATGTCTCACCAGTACAGGAAAACTCAAACATATATGTCATGCCAGTACCGGAAAACTCCAATGTATGTGTATGGCATGCCACTGCAGGAAAACTCCAACATATGTCTTACCTGTACAGGAAAACTCCAATATATGTCTCATCAGTACAGGGAAACTTCAACATAAGTCTCGCCAGTACAGGAAAACTCCAACATAGACATGTAGGGATTTGTCATGCTTCTGATGCTGCATAACCTTTAGGTTATTGAGATATGTGTTGTGTTGATGGATTAAGCTTTTCAAGAAATGTTGTGGTGTGTGGAGTCCTGATGTTGTTTACTTGTCTTGGTCTCACTCTGTATGTTTTTATTCTGTATGTATATAATATTACTGATGTGTACATGTGCCCGATGTATATCTGCAGGTAAAGAATAGAAATACTGCTTCTATGATCACCAGCTCACATTTATACATGACCTAATGATAATTTAAATCTGTGTTGTGATGATGTGCCAATTTACTGCTAAATAGTGCGAGAGGAATATCATATACACAGGAAGATATTTCGTATTTGTTGGGGGGTGGGGTGAATTGATATTAAGGAGAAAATTTCAGGAAATCCAGAGACATATTGATTTATTAAGTAATTGATGAGTTGGTAGGCTCCAGGTTATATCTGTTCAGTGATTAACATTTGTTAACATTAATATTTGTGAGGGCAGTAATGAAAAAAAAAAAAAATCTGATTGAGAGGGGGTGGGTCCCTCTATATTTGTATATTGTGAGGGGGAGAGGGGTAATTGCATGCCATATCCAAGATCATTTAGATGCCCAAATAAAAACGGATACATGGGTGTCGAATCCAAAGTATTTCATTTTATATATGACCCCAGAAAAAGAGCAAAATGCATGTAGGGTGTTCCTTCTCCCCCCACCCAAAAAAAACCCTTAGATATGACCCAAGGATCAATCTGTTGGAAGATCTTTAACTACTACTTGAGGTGTACATGATATACTGGATTCTTTCTGGGCATGTTGATTCTTATCAGGAAACCATAGATTGTGTTAAATGGTCTTTAATGTGGGAATAACTGCCTAGTAAACACAGTTAATGTTATGGTATCAAGGCTGTACTGACCTGTAAATAGTGCACAGAGTGGGTAACTGATATTAGTGTGAATATGGTTTGTTAAATTGCCCCTCAAACCCCTCATGTGGGTGACCCTATATCTGCTATGTAGACTAGAAGTATTTGTGCTCTGCAAACCTGCTTGGACCAGGGGACTCCTTTTATGCACTGACATGTTATCTGAAAACAAATAAGACAGTAGTCAATTTTTGAGACTGCATTAGCATAGTTTTTTTGCCAGATTTTATACGCCTGTCGACAGAAAAGGTCATATATTGTGATCAAGATTTCTGTCCATCTGTCTGTCTGTCTGTCCATCTATCTGTCTGTCTATCTG
This sequence comes from Hanleya hanleyi, assembly GCA_036873755.1. Classification (NCBI taxonomy): domain Eukaryota; kingdom Metazoa; phylum Mollusca; class Polyplacophora; order Lepidopleurida; family Hanleyidae; genus Hanleya; species Hanleya hanleyi. The sequence goes on from JAVTVY010021019.1 coordinate 73,904, forward strand.
TCTGTCCATCTGTCTGTCTGTCTATCTGTCTGTCTACCTGTCTGTCTACCTGTCTGTCTATCTGTCTGTCCATCTGTCTGTCTATCTGTCTGTCCATCTATCTGTCTGTCTATCTGTCTGTCCATCTGTCTGTCTGTTAACTTTGCTTGCCCGTGTGATATCTCCAGTTACAGATTATGAAATGGTACTTTGGATTCACCTTGTCCATAGGACAAAGAAGTATCCTGTTTTCTTCCCCCTTGTTGTACTCGGTATGTTCGTCTGGTTGAATGGTCGTCCGTCTTTCAGCAATCTGCTGTCTTGACCATATCTTGGTTACTATAATATTTGATGGACAACCTTAAAACTTACATGTAACATGCCTAGTTCCTTACAGATGTGCAATGTCAGGTTTTTACCCCTCAGTTAATTGACCTGCGGGGTCTGGTAATCGGCATGTGTGTCTGGTCGTCAACATAATAAAATATAACTGATCTGATCTGAGAAAGAATAAACAAGGGTGGCATTAGGAGAGGGTTGTTGGGTGCGAACGACCCCCTCTCAGCTCCCAACTGTATGTTAGTTTTCTATGTTGGATAGCACAGTTCTGGGCTCTCTAATAAGTAAGTATAGGAAACGATCCCCTCTCAAGAAATCCTAGCAACGCCCATGATAAATCAGTAGAAACTACTGGGGTTTTTTTGCATGCTTTGTTCAGCCCTAAAAACAGTGAGGCTTCAAGATTACAAGGTAGGTGGATCACCTGTCTAAAACAGTACTGATAGTGTATGTACAATATGTTGACTATGTCTGTGATTGTGGAACTGCCCAATACCCGCCCAACAAGGAGGGGACTAGTGGGTGTTTTGTGTTGGCAGAGTAGCTGAAGGGAAGTAATCCAGTATGTATATCGATGATGATAGAGATTAACTGTTGAGAATAGAGAACACCTGAGAGTTGAAGGGAGACACCTGACTATTGTGTTGTAGTGTGGTGATTGGAGGTAATAGTAGATGTACAGGACACAGAGATCATGGAGAAGATTGGTCTATCCCTCTGTCAATCTGTCAGTAGAGGAGAGCAGTAAAAAAGTCACGCCTGTCAACCTGGAATGTCTCGGGTCAATGTAGAGGGCAGCACTAGCATTACTTAACTGTCATCTTCTGCAGCTCAGATTACAGTATCACCTTACATCACCTCGTTTAAATGTTTGCCTGAATAATGCGCCAGTGTTGTACCTTTGCCAAATAGCCTGGGATCTCATTCTCGGGTTCGCGCTTTGATCCCAGGTTTTTTCACCTGTATGCACCTTGCACACACTGATTGCTTTTGTGAGCAGACTACCAGGTTTTATGTTCTGACTCTGAACTCTGTGATGCTTAGTCACTCTGATCAAGTTGACAGTTTGAAAAGGTTAAGCGGGTTATTCTCCTGTGAAGATGTTGACATTGACCGACTGTCGCTACCACTGATTCGTTGAGGCTTACACAGATTCCACTGACATGTATGAAAAGTTCAGTAAATTCTGCATGTTCAAAAGATGGCTGCAATGTTCGATTAGGCCAACAAACGAAGTACTTTGTTTCTGGTAATTTAAGTGGTGCAGTGATGCTGGATATAAAGTCCTTAACACCTTATCTCTTATGCAGCTTGTCATAAGAGGTGACTAACAGGATCATCTGAGGGGTTCACGGGTGTGAAAAGGAATCTGACCTCACCCGTGGGGTCCCGGGAGTAAAACGTAATTGGACCCTACCCTTGGGATTCCCAGGTGTGAAAACAAATGGTTGTGATATATGACTGAAATATTGTTGAATGTGAGGTTAAATCATATTCTCACTGTGAAGTATCATTGTAACAGAAGATGTGATTTGCTAATGCTAAAACAATACATACAAGGTTCATACTTCATGTAAGAATCACGAGACAATGCATACAATAGCCAAGTCTAGGGACAACAGTGTGTCGAGACCTGTGCCTTTTCAGCGACACAAAGACCCAGACAATAGTTCCTACATGAAGTATCGACCCATTCTAACCTGTGGTCTCACTGATCGGTGGTAGACAAGGAAATGAGCCCAGTCAGTCCCATCAGCAATCTAGTCGCACTGTCTGGGCTCAAATTTTGGGGGGTGAGTAGGCGCGTCTGATTTCTGAGTATAATCTTCTGGCCAGTCACCATTAACTGTGTGTAAAAACGCGAGAAGCTGGTGAACTATTCCTTCACAATCAACTGTGAAGCGAAAAACTATGAGTTGTCTCCCTTGTCAAACGTGCACATGTCCATTAATAAACAGTAAAACAGCTCATAATTATTTTAATTTCTGGGTTAAGAGTGATTAGATATTTTGGTTAACTTCCACCATTGTTATATTTAGTAAGGTTCATCAACTGATTGCAAAAATTCGTTCACTAATCTCTTTAAATAATTAGCACAGTAACTGTTAATTTTGTTAAAACCACGCTTTATCATCATGAGTATATAATGAGATCAAGCTGCCTACATGGGTAACTACACTGTTTAAGCATTTCAAATTTTGAGTTGAACGTTGACTGTAAATAAATACAGAAAAAGTTCCTTGGAGCGATGATGTAAGAGGGAGCCTCGCTGTCAAAATAGTGACATAACTCCATTTACGTGAGAATCATGATCTCACTATCATGAAGGCATGATTCTCCATTGAGAATGTCCAGACAGAGCACGTGGCAGTGACGAAATTATAAGAGGATGCGGTCTTTTGTTTTTATACGCCCGCCAGAAGGCGGACGTATTATGTGATGGCGGTTTCCGTCCATCTGTCCGGTTCTCGTGTCCGGTCTATATCTGGGACAGTTTCCTATTTACAGTTCCAATTTTTGGTGAGTGGATACCCTACGGGGAGACGATGTGTCGCGTACCAAAATGAAGGTCGAGGTCAGAGGTCAAAGGTCACTGACCTAAAAAACAGGAAATCACTGTTCGTGTCCGGTCTATATCTGTGAACGTTTTCTATCCACAGTTGCAATTTTTTGTGAGTGGATACCCTAGGTGGAGACCATGTGTCGCGTACCAAAATTGAGATTGAGGTCAGTGGTCAAAGTTCACTGTTGCTTAAAATCAGGAAATCATTGATCTTTAACAGTTTTCTATCTACAGTTCTAATTTTTGGTGAGTGGATGCCCTAAGGGGGGACGATGTGTTGCATACTGAATGTAGGTCAAGGTCAGAGGTCAAGGGTCAGTTTGACCGAAAAATCAGGAAATCATTAAAAATTTCTAATTTTTTGTGAGCGGATTCAAATAGGGGGAAATGAAGTGTCGCATACCAAAATGTAGGTCAAGGTCAAAGGTCACTGTGACCCCAAAATCAGGAAATTATTAAAAATAACATTTCTTTATGTCAGTAGATATATTAGGGGGACACGATGTGTCACATATCAAAATGTAGGTCAAGGTCACTGTGACCCCAAAATCATTAAATTTGTTAAAAATCATTATTTTTTGTGTCCATTGAGAAATTACGGGGAGACGGTTTGTCATGTACCAAAATTTAGGTCAAGTCAATAGTCAAGGTCACTGTGACTCCAGAATCAAGAAATCTTTGAAAATTACTTTTTTTTTGGTGTCAGTAGATACATTAGGAGGACCTGATGTGTTACATACCAAAATGTAGGTCAAGGTCGAACGTCAAGGTCACTGTGACCCCCAAAATCATGAAATTCATAAAAATCATGATTTTTCTGTGTTCTTTGATACATTGAGGGAAGACGATGTGTCGTGTACCAAAATTTAGGTCCAGGTCAAAGGTCAAGGTCACTGTGACTCCAAAATCAGGAAATCATTAGAAGTCACATTTTTATATGCCTGTCGAAGATGAGGTCATGAAATGCGATGTGGGTTTTGTCCATTCATCCATTAACATTTGTTAGTTTCAAGGTATGGATTGGTACCAAACTTTGAGTATACATTACTCGCATGGCAAAGAGGAGCCGTACATCAATTTGTCAAATGTCAAGGTCACAGTCCCCCAAAACTGAATCAAGTTTAGCTGACTATATGTGTCAGGTTGGAATATTCAGAGTTCTCTCCCCTACATGTATATGGCATTTGTCCTGTGGAGTTGCCCGCCGTGTTTGAAACAGCTACATTTAGTTAAACTGTAGTGAAATAAAAACCATACATTTACTAATTTAACGGAGAGAGGGGTCCTTTATGACCTTCATACCTTTTTTAATATTAACTCAAAAACAAAGGTTTACTTCATCACTTTCTTCTTCCTTCATGAAAAATGTTCTCGTCTGAGAGAAATCCATTTGCAGGAAAACTACTATTTTCTTGTGTTTGACTATTGTCGATTTCAATGTGGGATATGTGAGCTCTCGGCTCTTGCTCCAAGATCAATTAGTTACCAAGAGTTAAGCTCATTTTAGTGTATCATTCAATATAAGATGTGATATATGTTATATTCTCAGAAGCACAAAATTGTAGACCTTTCTGGATTTCTAGCTACCAATTGGAATCAAGGCTGTTAAACAAGCTTGAAATTTGGACCAATGTAATTCCAGATATACGGGCGTATATTGAAGCCCCTTGGGCTCTTGTTTTTTTGTTAGTTGATTTACAGATATGCTGGTCACACGTTCTCAAAAATATATATTAAAAAAAAAGAGAGAGAAGATTTTGGCAGCTTTTTTTTTCTCCACTGACTCGCCAAAATAATCTTGGAGTTTATTTTAATTTCATTGTTAAGCAAACTTTGGGGTACATCGTTTGTATAAAACCTTGTAGTGATTGTGGAACTGATATCAAAATATGTACCATATGTCAGCAAGGGAGATTAACTGCAGCAATCTCAGGCCTGTTTCCATGTGCAGTTGATCCTAGATGCCAAAGCATGGCAGTAAAGATTCTCAAGTTTATTTCATGAACAGTTAGGTTTTTACCCCTCGGCCAATTTTGGCCATGGGGTATTGTCGTCGTCTTGTACGTCCGTACGTGAGCGAGATAGCCGGAGAACGGTTCCACTGAAGAATTCCAAATTTGGTATGCTTATTTACCTAGTCAAGGACCAGAAGCCTATTTAATTGGGACCTGATTGGGTGAAAACCTTGGCGGCCATCTTTAATTTTATGCGAAATGGATAATGATCCATATCTCGAAAACCATTCAACTGTTCAATACGAAAGTTGGTATACATCATCGATACATCAAGCAACTTTCAATGAATTACCAAACCGGCTTTTCTGATTAGCTGGAAATCCTGGAGGCCATCTTTAATTTATGCGAAATAGATAATGATACATATCTCTGTTACCATTCAATTGTTTTATATGAAAGTTAGTATACATCATCGATACATCCAAATACTTTGAATCGGGACCTGATTGACCGAAAATCTTGGCGGCCATCTTTAATTTATGCAAAAACTTTAATGATATATATCTCTGATCCAATTTAAGTGTTCTATACCAAACTTGGTATACAGCATCGATGTATCAACTGACTTGCAATGATTAACCACATCAGTTCCTCTGAGTGGGGGGAAGGATGGGCGGCCATCTTTAATTTATGCAAAACCAATAATGATCTCGTTCTCTGGCGTTCAAGTGCTCGATGTAAAATTTGGTATACATCATCGATGCATCAAGAGACTTACGACAAATGACAGTTCTGGTTTCTCTGATTGGGCGGAAACCTTGATGGCCATCTTTAATTTATGCAAAATCTTTAATGATGTATATCTCTGATACCATTTCAGTGTTCTATACGAAACTTGGTATACAGCATCAATGTATCAAGAGACTTTCAATGAATAACCACATCAGTTCCTCTGAGTGGCGGGAAGGATGGGCGGCCATCTTTAATTTATGCAAAATCATTAATGATCTCTATCTCTGATACCGTTCAAATGCTCGATGTAAAATTTGGTATACATCATTGATGCATCAAGGAATTTATAATGAATACCGGTTTCTCTGATTGGACGGAAATCTTAGGGGTCATTTCTAATTGCAAAATTTTTGATAATCTGTATTATGAATGTACCCAGAGCCGAGGGGTTTGTTGATGCGCAGCTTCGTATTTAAAACATTGACAGCTGTATGGATATGTTGAGATCATGTTTTTTTAGTATGTTGCAAGTGAGATGAACTATTATAAACCAAGATTAAATGAGTTATTTTGATGCCGCGTTATTTTTTGCCAGGGTTAGTTTTCCAAATTGTGAGGGCTGTGAACTACATATATAATATATGTATGTGTACATGTATATGCCTAATAAATTCCCTGACTGCATGGAATCTGTATTAGGTTTAATTCATTGTGACAGGAGGATCTAGGGGTTTGTCTGGGAGCTTAAAGCTGATTTGGCTTGGGGCAGGATTAAAAATTAACGTATTTGTAGGGCCGTGTTAATTGGCTTGTACTGCTCTAGGTACTGCCATGATTATTTTATTGCACAACACTTGGGACAATCCAAGTGAACACTGTTCATCATCTGCTTCCATCCTCTCTCTATACTGCAGGGTGCTCTTGTCATTCCTTCTATGCAGCCATTGGCCATCTGTTTTGAATATTCAGATATTCAAACACAGTTTTGCTCGGCTTATCAGAGCATGGCCTTAGATTACACATTACATCCAGAGTTTAATGTTGTGCCCAAATTGGAGATTCGACCAAAATAGAGAGCAAAAAAGAAAATATGAAATAAAAAAAAATAATTTTTTTTAAAATATATATATTTTAGCATATAGATATTATATGTTGACATTTGAGTAGGAAGATTCCTCATCAATTAAACACCATATCTGAGTCAATTAAAGGTGACATATAAAGGTGTTCGCCTAATTTATGTGAATTGGAGAAGTTTCAGCAGTCCACTTCAATTTGACTACATGTATATAAGAGTTTTTACTGATGCTGGTTTAATTTAGACCTCCAACAACACTTTTATACTACACCTAGGTACGATGATAAACACTGGTGGTATGATCACGGTGTACGGTAATTTCCCTATTAATTCGCGATGTAGTGATGAAACTCACCACTCCAAAAATTGGCTACTTTTGAATTATTTGTTGAGCGAATTCTAGAAAAACGTGAGTGTTCGAATTAAATGTCGCGTCGACTTTCACGGAAGATCCAAAATGGCGGACCGCTTTGCCGTGGTCGCACTTGATCGTATTTATTAACTTTGATATCTCATCATAGTTTCCATAAAAGGCAGTGTATGAGGTCAGAAAATCTCCTCTACCCTGATAAAGGCGTCTAATTTTATTCGAGGAAGTCAAGCATATTGATCGAGTGACAAGTTCAGCAAGGTCATGCAGATTTTGAGCTGACGTCCGTAAATTCGCGTCCATAATAACATCGTAAAAGCAGGCCAAAACATTGAACGTATTCCTTCCTTTTTGTTCAGTATTAGCTATGATCTATATTATGAAACCTAACTGACATGGAATTGAAAGAATATTCTGGAAATATAAAACTATACACGTAACACATATTAGAGTATTCCATGTTCGAATCGGTCGGTATGTCAACGTTGTTGTGAACCCTGAAAATGAACCAACGGCAAATTTGTGTAGGCCTGTATCACGAAGCTTTAGACAGATAAGCGGACTGCCATGAAAATTTCCTAAGAGCGTGTCACGTCGACCATCGTTGTCGGTGATTTTTATGTTCCGTTCAAACAGAATTCATTCGTATGCAGTTCTGCTTTCTCGGAAAATATTCACCGTGTTTTTCAAATAAAGGAATGCTGGTTGACAAAAAGATATTTGATATTTTTCAATCTTTATTTGCACGACATTTGTAAAAAATACAGCGATATACGAACGCTGGAAACTCAAGAATGATTCAATAGCGGGCCGTGTGCAGACACTCGACCACGTGCGGGGGACTACCGCATATATATTTTTCCCGACTGCGGCGAAACAGTCGGGATAAAATTACAGGACTGTGGAGTTAATTGAATCAATTTTTTTTTCTTATAGACTGTAAGTAATAGTAATTCAGTCTGATTATATTGTACCATTCCCTGTTGTTTCTCTGCGTTTACAAATAATAGCATACGGCGATATACTATACGAGATTCTAGTAACATATTCACTTCACTTTCATCGGCACGAACTCCCTGGCGAAAACAGGAGTGTTCGAATTTATTGTTTCACGGGTATATTGAAAATGCTCCCGTTTTCGTTTTATTAGGATGGACAAAATCACGACAGCGGAAAAATCTGCCGTTTTCGAATTAAATTTGGAAGGTGAATTAATAGGGAAATTACCGTATTACATGTACAACATGACAGGACAACAACTACATGTTACTTCAGTTCTTGGGTCAAACCTGATGTACTCTGTTTTAGATTTTAGCATTGGGAAAACAGATCGCTTATTCATCCGCCTGATGCATCTTTCAAAATTAAAAGTAATTTATAAGAATGTACAGTATCAGTTATTAATGATGTGGAATAGATGACTCTTGTATTCTCAGCTTATTTAAAGCATGAACAATATTGTTATTCCTGGATACAAGTGAAATGAATACTGCTGTGTTAACAACCTATCTGGGTTTGCATGACATAGTGGTTAGAAGTTTGTCAAAGTAGGCTATAGGGTACTGCATATCAATTAA